>JADBJO010005285.1:160000-175000 GCA_016801955.1 Conus betulinus
TTACGTAAATTGATACCGATAATCTCGATTCCAATATTTCCAGAAACTTCGATCAGATTTTTCATTGTAACTTACTTCATGACATTGTGCTATCACTGTTGCTGAAGCAGTTTCGTGTTTTGCTTTGCTTTCCCATTCTGTTGTCTGATGCAATAACCTCTCGACAGCAAAATACCCACTCGCTGCAATAACAGCACGACGAGCAAGCACCGCGGAAGCTGCGAAAGAAAACAACAATTGTCAATTGTCAACTGTATTTTTAATGGGAATCGTTTGGTGCTGATGGACTTATTCGGGTTTATCACACATGAAAGAGTGTCATCAGAAGACGGCGGTGACATTGTCCTTACATCTAATGTATTGACAGAGAAAACCTACTAGAAATATACTGGTGTTTCTATCACGACTGGAGAAAACTACAGCCTGGCCGTCCATAGTGACCACACAAGGAATAATTGGATCGTAAACTAAAAAGACAACTCAACAGAAAAGTACATTCAAACTTAATGTTGATTAAGAGTTAACAAGTGACACCTGAATAATGAAACAGAAAGAGTGACCTTCTCTACTTTTTTTAATAACCAGTCGTCAGTCCAATAACTATTGAAGCAGGAAGAGCTGTTGCTATCTTACTGTTTGAAATCAGGACTGGAGTGTTGCAATGTACTCTGATCTGCACTGCTTGAGCTACTTGTGCACAGTAAAATATTTCAAGATCAAGTGAAGTTCTTGCAAACATCGCACAAAATTTTGGATTGACGGATTTGCGGTATGAAGGTAAGATGAAATGTCAGAGATATACTTGCATACGCCGGTTCCCAGAAAATACAAGTAAAATGCACTGCTTTCATCTATGGCACTTTTTTGTTGTTGTTCAGAAAACGAAATATACTGCATGCACTATTGTATGTTTGAAATGTGGCTTTGATATACAGAAAATATTCTTTCTATTAATCCTTGTGGCTTTGTTGAAAAGAAAAGTCAGCGAGTCATAACAATTGCCAGCCACACCATCCTCTACGACCCCCTTCCCTTTTTACTCCACCCAGCTCTCTCTCTCTGTGTCTCTGTCTCTCTCTCTCTGTGTCTCTCTCTCTCTCTCTCTCTCTCTCTCTCTCTCTCTCTCTCTCTCTCTCTCTCTCTCTCTCGTCGTCTGTTAAGCTTCAAGACTGGTTAGACGTGTTCAGTGTGTTGTGTCCCCAAATGGATTAGTTTGCCAGTTTTGAATGTTCGGTCCTCCATGAGTTTGGTCTCAAGGGTGTGTAAGGTACGTTCGATGTGTTGACTGATTTTTTGGTCGCGGGTGTTGATCGGATCAGACATTATTTTCATTTCAATAATTGATACATAATAATAGAGATTTCTGAACCTGAACTGTTTTGGGGGAACTGTTGGATGATAGCAACGCAGCATGTGTGCAGCACGTGCAAGGTGTTCGCTTGTTCGTGAGAGGAAGAAAGGGAGAAGTTGTGCACTGGCGCATGAAATAAGATTTGTTTGGCCTCTCAGGTGGTCCGTGACTATGCTCTTCGTATCAGGTTTTCTGACTGCATTGAGACTCAATGTAAAATCAAACAATGCAGGCGGCTGTGACAATGATTCTCTCCAACTCACCAGCATCCGTGTCCGTGTCGGCGTCGTGTACCAGTCTCTGGATGTAAACATTGTGCACGTGAACCGTCTTTTCCTCAAGTGGTCAGTGACTGTCCAATTTCAAGTGATCTCAAGATCAAAATCAAAACAAAAAGTCAGGTTTGTGATCATAATCCACGCAAAACGTTTACTTCTGATGTTTTCCTGAAGTCTTCGGCAGTTGTCATTCGTTGGCTTCTCTTGTCCTGCGGTGACGTTGAGCGGAATCCTGGACCAACATGGGCCAACGTGTTTTCTAAGTATATTTCCAGTGCTGGTGGTATACCTGTTCATATCGAGTAAACTTCCGGTCAGAATGATGGACCTGACAGAGACTTGAACCGAAGACTGTTTTCTATGGGTGGCTATTCACAACGTGAGAACATTGACATCATGGAAAACTTCAAGTGTTGGTATGGATTTCTACAGAAGGAAAATGATCAGCTAAAACCAGAATTGATCTGCTTGCCAGCAAGTGTCAAGTTCTCAAACAACAGTGTGAACATCTCTTCCAGTGGAAGATTTATTTACAGATGTATTCTACCAAATGAACAGTCAAGCAGACAAAATCGTCGGAACAACTTGAGATCTTTCAACATTGTTGAAGGCCCAAGTGAGACCAACTCCAAGTGCACCCGAATGATAGTACAGCTGCTGAACCGATTTTTTTCCTTCCAAGCAGTGGACAATCGATGACGTGGAGCGGGCACATCGGGTTGGTCGAAGAAGTACTAACAGTAGTTACCCTCGCCCGATTGTCGCTGGTCTTTTCCATTGGCATGATAAGCTGACCATTCTGAGGGAACAGGAGTGCAGAAAAGAAATGGCAGAAACACTGGGTATACGTGTTGCTTCAGACCTGACCAGCCGTCAGAGCCAGATTATCAAAGAGGAGAGAAATGCTGGTAGACATGCCTTCTTCTGGAAAGGACGCTTATTCTACAAGAGCAAACAACATGAGAATCATAAAAGGGACGCTCTAAGACACGCTGACAACGTAACCAATACCACCCCTGCTCAGTATCACTACAGCAAGACAAGTCACCCAAAGCAGCAACATCAAATGGATGAACCAGTCAACCAGCATTTCAACCAGCACGACATGGCACAAGAAGACGTAGATCAACATCATGCCTACCGAGAAGTCCGACGCCCACAACAGAAGTCGAGCTCACGTAACTCCATTGATGACTTCCCTTTCACTGTCGATATGACTTCATCCCCGCCACTTTCAAGCCGTCAAACAGAAGACATGAACGTTGGCAGGCAGGTTTACGTTTGGAAGGGGCGCCTCTACCACAAACGCAGGAGCATGCAACACCATGGCCCCAGGAAAGACCCAAGAAGACTTACAGTTTGGCTCGGACTGCTGTCCCTGATGACTCCGCTGAACCAGTCAGTCCACTCCACTCACCTGGAATCCCGTCGGAGTTCAATGACGTCCTCTGCTGGGGACCTCCCATGGACAGCAGTCAGTTTCACGCAGACTGCTGCTGCTGATAGTTCTATTGAACGATTTAACCAACATGACCCAGTGTCAACGCCTATCTACATAGACTCCATCCACCCACAGTCCCAGTGGAGGCCGGTGTCATCCTCTGATGAGGTCTCCCATGGACTGCAGACATGGCTGCATTCCCGCAACTCCCCGATCGTTCAACACAGGATTACACCGCCACATCGGGAAACACCATGCAGAACACCGTGAAGAACGAGAATGCCACCAGAAGCCTGTGGACACAGGCCATGGAGGCCCTGTGGATGTTCCAGGGACAGCGCCTTCCTATCCTCTACAGCCACAGCGAACTCCACACCCCTCAGCCAGAGTGACGGTAAATCAGTGGGTCGTCAGACGCACGTCCACACCGAACACGGAAGACGAGAACCATGTGCCCAGACCCAGTTCTGGGAAACGCCAGAGACCGTCTACCCGTGGAATCCTGGCTACATCATGAACATGACACACAGACATCCTGTCTTATGGCTGGTGAAGTTGTACCAACTTCTGATGCAAACCAATTAGGCCCAGTGATCGGTCGGGATTGTGCTGTGCATCGTGCATTCTATAGCAGCACTGACCCCTCTTGTGATGCCTCCTCCCTCCTTCCACCCAGCAAGCAGTCCCTGATGGACCTGATGCAGATCTGGCTTCCCACACACCTTGTTCGCCACGCCCATCTCTCAACCACTCCACCCACCAGTGAGGCCAATGCAGACGACAGCACCATTATGGTGAAACGCCTGGTGGACCATGGACTGGCGCAGATGAATTAGAGTCAGTCTTTGGAAGGTCTGACGGTAGACGTGACGGGATGAACTGTTTAAATATAACCCATCTTCCTGTAGCGTCAGAACAACAGAACTGTTCTATGATTTCAGAAACACCCAAACCACATGGCAGACAAACACGCAGCAAAACAAAGATGGCAATCAAACGTACAATGACAAACATGGCACACGATAAAACCACTCTCAGACAAAAGCAGGTCACAGATTGTTTTCCCACGCATCGAAACAGGATCATCACAGGTGGATAACAGCCAGTCTATAGACACCTAGGGAATCAGCCCTGCCCTTGTCACTATATCTGGGGTTGTACCAGGCCCTGCAAATGATGCTAATGCTGAGAACTGTTGCATTTCTTTTCTTTCATGCATTATAGAGGGTTTGAATTCTGTGTACCAACCTGAGTTACGGTTGTTATTCTGTAAATATGACATCGTATTTTGGTCACAAACTGTTGCGACCAATTTCCCTTCAAATCTATTTCCTTCTTTTGAAATTTTTGTGTCACCTGGATTGAAATTATCTGATGCTGCGATATTTCGTCTATCTGGTGGTGTTGTTCTTATGGTAAAAAGACAATTTCTAGATTTGTTGAACGCATTCCATCAGAATGTGATAATTGTATTGCTGTGAAACTATCTCAACAGTTTAGTGGCTTACCTATCGACACTAAACTGTTAGGCATGTATGTTCCCCCAGCATCAAGCCCGTATTATTTAGATACAGAAATAAGAAATGGAATATATCTGCTTGAACATTGTCTTCTCGATATTTTTTTAACAGTATGGAGAATTACCTTTCATTATTATGGGATATTTTAATGCCACGACATGTAAATCAAACGCTAGGGGAAATCACTCTCCCTGACACTAATGTTTGGAACGATGGTGACAATAATACTGAAGAAGATGTAGCATATCTTAGAAATTCCAAAGATGAAATGATGAATGAATTTGGATGTTACTTATTGAACTTATGTGAAGAATTCTCATTAATAATTCTAAATGGTGTTACCTCAGTTGATAAGCACGGAGACTATACATATATGGCACATAATGGGGCAGGTATCATAGGTTTTTTTTTTTTCAAGGTGCCTTTTAGAACATGCGCTAAGCGTGAGAGTGCTCAACATTGCTGAATCTAAACATTTACCTATTGAATTAAGATTAAACTAACCAAAGAAATGTAAAACACATTCAAAATAGATCTGTAAAACGTGTCATTCAAAGGTTCATTTAGAATAAGGATCGTTTAGATGAATATGAACAGGCCTTCAAGTCACAGGAGATACTAGATATTTTGAACGAAGCTGTAATTCTGATGACTACTGATGTCAACCTGGCACTGAATAATTTTTACGAATGTTTGACTCTTGCAGGCCAATGTATGAAAAAGCTTATTGTTATAGGTGAAAAGACTAACAATTTCGAAATGCAAGATCAGACTTATTGAAATCCTTGAAATATTTTACATATTGCAAGAACGCATTACAAGTCGAGGAACTTAGGCTTACTTACACTTATAAACGAAGAGAATACAAACACTTGCTTGTTAGAAAACAAAAAGAAGATACATTACGCATACTGGCCGCTCTTGAGACAAATAAAAATGATCCCAAGAAATACTGGGGGACTATTAAGTCAGAGGTATGTACGAGAGCACTAGAAAACTCATCACAATTGAAGAATGGTACAATCACTTTCATAAAGTTTATAACGACTTTGAACAGGAAGACGAACTATATTCTGGATTCAGCGACTATTTTGTACCTTTAGCTAATCAGATGACCAACAATAATAATAATGACACTAGTTTCTGCTGTAATTTAGATACTTCCACCCTAGACTGGGAAATAACGGAATTAGAAGTTAAAAAATGCAATACGATCACTTCGGAATGGGTAAAGCTGCTGGAACCGACGGATTTAGTGGTGAATTTTACAAGTATTCTCCTCCATTAGTCGTTTCTTTTTTGACCATTTTTTTTCAATAGACTGTTTGATTCCGGGACATTTCCACTCAGGTGGTCAGAAGCAATTATACATCCTTTTTGCAAAAAAAAAAGGTAATGTTAATTTTCCGAACAATTACCGAGGCACCTCATTGTTAAATATCAGTGGCAAATTAGACACCTCTATTCTGAACAAACGTCTTACAGAGTGGGTGGAAGAAAATAATGTAATCAATGAGTCACAGCAGGATTCAGGAAGAGTTATAGCACAGTCGAACATATTTACTTTAGTATCACTTGTACACAAAACAGTTATCTTCTGGCAAAAAGCTCTATGCAGCATTTATCGACTTTAAAAAATCCTTCGATCTGGTGAATAGAAATAAATTGTGGTTCATACTGAATAAAATGGTGTGCAAGGTAAAATGCATCATGCAATTATAAGTATGTACCAAGTCGTTAAGGCTAGAGCTCGGGTAAACAGTGATTTTACTGAAGCCTTTGCGTGTCCTCGTGGTTTGAAACAAGGTGACAACTGTAGTCCTATTTTATTTTCGCTATTCATAAATGAACTCGCAAATGACGTTGCATTATCTGGAAAACATGGAATAAGCTTATCCCCCGATATTCTTCACATTCTTATTATGCTTTTTGCTGATGACGTTGTTCTCCTTTCCCATACTGTAATTGGTCTTCAAAAAACAACTAGATATATTAACTAACACTGCCAATAAACTAGGGACTGATCGTGAATGAGGAAAAAATCTAAAATTATAATATTTCGTAAAGGAGGGCATGTTGCCTCACGAGAAAAATGGTTTCACAATGGGATACATCTGCAAGTTGTGAATGAGTATAAATACTTAGGTGTCATTCTTTCTACTGGTTTAACTTTTTCGTGTTCTTTGGAGGACAAAGGGCGCTCAAAGCTAAAAAAATGTGTTTTAGTATTTTGAATTTTTTGTGGTCTCTAGGCGAAAAAACAATCCAAAACTTTTTTTCAAAAATTGTGATAGCCAGATCCAGCCAATTTTAACATATGGCGCTGACGTTTGGGGTTTAACTGCAAACCATGCTATAATTGAACAAGTACACCTTTTGGCTATTAAACGTCTTCTGAATGTAAGTGTTCACACAGCAAGTGCACTTATATATTCCGAAACTGGCAGACACCCGTTATATATTCAGACTTTCATAAAATGTGTAAAATATTGGCTGAAATTGACCCATATGGAAGATAGCCGTTTATCCCAAGAAAATCCTATAAAATGTTATGTAGTCTGCATTATAAGGGCAAAAAGAACTGGGTAAGTAATATATGCTGGACATTATATAAATATGGTTTTGGATTTGTGTGGGAAAATCAAGGGGTGGAAAATGTTAATGTTTTGTGCATGCCTTTAAACAAAGACTTGTTGACTGTTATTTACAAGACTTAGATGCTGCTATTAACTCAAAAGAAAGATTTCAGTTCTACTCTTCGTTTCGACAACTCTATGATGTTCCAGAATATTTGTCTAGAATAAAAAAAAAATCCATCTCTTAGAAAACTTGACAAGAATTAGACATGGAGTTTCACAACTAAGAATTCATGAGTCTAGATTTTCAAACACAAGAATAAATAATGATTGTCCATTTTGTCCTGGTATTGAAGAATCTGAACTGCATTTTATACTAGTGTGTAATGAATACAGTTCTTTACGGAAAACCTTTATCCCAGCCAAATACCATAGTCATCCAAATGCATTCAAGCTAACTTTATTACTATCAGATGTCAGAATATGTAAACCTCTTGCTGTGTATTTATGTAAAGCCTTTAATACTAGAAACCACTTCTTGTACCATGTTTGATGTTTGATTCATTTGAAGATATCCTTTTGCTTTTTCCGTTTTATTTTAGTATTTTCACCATCATTTCGCCTCCCATTCCTAATTTTCATACACCCTGATGACATGGGCAGATTGGCCTATCGTTAAATTTTTGTTCTCTCTCTCTCTCTCTCTCTCTCTCTCTCTCTCTCTCTCTCTCTCTCTCTCTCTCTCTCTCTCTCTCTCAAACTACAATTAGGGTTAGCAGTTTACATTTCTCAGTTTCTACCCTCATTCCTCAACCACTTCTTCCATTCCCACTTTTCCTTCAGTCTGTTGAGCTTACGTTTGATGTTACCTTGAGGGGAAGGGGGGAGAGAGGGGGGGGGGGGGGGGGGGGGGGGCGCAGAGCTCTGCAAACAATTGGGCGGAGAACTTTGACATAATTGCTGTGCGAGTTTAAACTCTCCACTCACTTCTGTCCTTTCCTTATCTGATCATGCAATAACTGATTGTACATGGGAAAAAAAAAAGATACTCTCATCCTCCCACCTCTATTTCTAAGAAACCACTCAGTCAGTCAGTCAGTCAGTCAGTCATTCCCCTGACCGCTGGAGTCGTCGGGGGTAAGTGATGAGGCAGCCGCCGTTTCTCTCCAGGCTCTTCTGTTAGTGGCTGTCTTGAGATCTGGCATGGAAACTACTCAAACTTCCCCAACATCCGTTCTCAAAGGTGCGGGAAGCGTGGCATTGTTTATGTGCATTAAGGCTTAACACACCACCACAACATCTGTTCAAATCCTCTATTCGTTTTTTTTTTCACACTGTAGGTGGTGGGGAATGACTGTCTCATTCCAGATCATCCTGCCCCGCCACCCCTTCCCCCCACTTCCAATTCCTTACACCCACCCCATTCTTCTCTATGATGATACGATTGGCTCTGATCTTTCTCTGACAGCTTGTCAATCAGAGAACAGATGTAAAGCTTAGCACACAAAAAGGCGAAACTAAATCTCCTCATTTCACTGCTGCACCAAAGGCTGTAGGACTGGTCACCAACAGTGAACTAACACAGAAAAAGTTGTGTACCAGATAGAACAATGCTCATATGTCCTACTCTGAGATCATGTGTCAGGTTTTGCTGATCATCCCAGAAGAACTGAAGATGAAACTAAGCTTCTAAATCTTGAGACTATGCATTGCCTGTATGTATGCCTCATGTTTTTACAGTAAACCTCACGCCAAGACTTGGTGACATCTATGAAAAACGATGAGTGAGTATTAGGTTGTAATGGTTTCATGTTTTGCCACATCAGAGTTAAAATGGTTAAGATGCTTGATTAACATTCTATGTTAGCAATATGCTTGATTAACATTCGATGTTTACAATATGACCCTTTGCCAGAATTCAACAATACCCATTAAGAGGATCACAAGGATGTTATCTTCTGACAAGATACTGGGCAAAAACTGTAAACTCAATCAAGTCACAGTCAACATGGACCAGTTTGTTCCTCAGATCACACGCTTTTTGGCAATTAAAAAAAAATAAATAAAAAAATCAACCCACTTCACCTAGGAGCATGAAGTATACACCATTGGGTAGAAAAAAAAAAAACAATATGTTTATAAAAACAATGCTTACCTTTAGTGAGGAATCTACAGAGTTCACATGATGTAAGTAATCCAAAATGATAAACATTTGCAGAAAAACAAAAACTTTTGTTCATACTATAATCCACTTCTTCATGCTCTCTGTCCTCCCATACAAGTTCAATTACACTTTTGAGTACTTGGTGTGACCTACAGAGAACAGTATATTTATGACAACTGCATAAAACACAAGAATGTGACCACGAATGCTTGATCCACTCAAAACCGTGTGATCATGTTCAAAATCGCGTGATCGCGGGAACTGAGAGTAGAACAATTGAAATCAATATGAAACTACTACAGAATACACGAAGAATGGTCTAATGTACGCAACTGCAAAACAAGGCCCTAAACTGTAAAGGTGAAAGTTAAGTAAAGGTACTATTTTAAAAATGCCATAGGACACAGCACTTTGATAATCAAACATAGATTCAACAATACTGGTAATAAGAGTACTTAGCAACTAGTAGCGGATGAATCATATAGATGCTATCACCATTCCTATCAGCAAGGTTGATTCATAGCACTAGTTTGCATAAGCATTATATTGATGGAAGGAATTATGTATAGTAATTCCAATAGTTATAACCTTAGAAAGAAATAGAGACATTGATACATGAGACATTCACCTTGTCGTTCTTTCTAATAATGACACCAAATGACCTCTATAATGAACACACACACACACACACACACACACACACACACACACACACACACACACACGCGCGTGCACACACACACAGACACGTGTATATAAGCATTACATAAACACTGCCAAGTGGTGTAAGGAGAGCAGTGCGAATCTAAGTGGCATGGGTCATTGGAACAGGAGAGGGATAACATTACATTGTAAAGCACTCAAATTCCTTTACCAAAATATATAAAACAGTCCAGTCACACAATTGCAAAATAATATGAGAAAAGGTAAGTTATCCATTTCCACATATGTAGATGCTTACACATCACAAAGGAAGCTAAGGTAATAGGGCAATAGGGCAACCAATTTTCCTCAAATTGTCCTATACTATATTTAAGAAAAGCCAAATATTTTTCATGTTTGAATCTGTGTCCTAATACTGTGAGAAAGACATGTAGGTCAGGAGGGGAATTTTGTAATTTGCATTTGTAAATGTAAAACTTGGCAAAGAGCAGAAACAAATCAATAGCTTTATCTGTTTTCACATGCTGTTTGGTACCAAATAAAACCAACTCTTTGTCAATAATGAAGTTGTCACAGTGCTGGCATTTATTTTTTAATAGACTTTGCAGATTTCTCCAGAACCTCTGTACAATAATGCAGTCAAAAAGCATATGATCAATGGTCTGCTCATCATCTTCACAGAAGTTACAGATAGGGGATTCAATAATTTTACACAGAAATAAATACCTCTGTGTGTTGGGAGCAATCTGTGCAAAAGCCTGCATTGAAACCATCTAAGCTGCACATCTGTAGAAGCCTTATAGCAATGGGAGAAGATGATTTTCCAATAAGGTTTTCAAAAAGATTATTCCATTTATGGATAGCTGTTGGGGTTTGTTTCCATTTAGAATGTTTTGAACAAATTTGTTACCTCTTTTAATATAAAACCAGCTTTTTGGGTCTCGGGGCTTGTATCTAGAAGTTAAAGATATCTGGAGTTTTTTGAAAATAGGTACGAACTGCATTAAAATGCCTTCGTATAGGAGAAAATTGGTATTTATACCTTGATATTTTTGCAAAAATTCTTGGTATGTCATCCAATTGCCATTTTCATTCAACAGTTGTTTCACAAAGAAAATACCATAATCACTCCATTCTTGTACAAAATCACCCTTCCGTCCCTCAAAATATTGATATTGTAATGAATACATTCAACCATAAAATCATGCACAGAGATGGGACAGCATCTGGAACATAATTTCTTATAGTGTTTCATAACATCTTTCCAGAATGGGTTGTTAATAACATTCATAACAACATTTGAAAATTCTACCCCAAGATTACCTATAATGCCCAGGTTAGGGTACATATTAATGGTAAACTCCCTCCAATCAGATTCACACATTAATCTTCTCAACCAACTTATTTTCATTGCAGAGATAAAATTTCTAACATTCAACATTCTGAGTCCCCCCCTCGCAGTACTGTTTTTGAACAACAGATTTTTTTATTTTACTTCTCTTACCATTCCATAAAAATGTGTACAATTCCTTTTCTAATAATGCATCAATAAAATTCTCTGGAGGGTCTGGTAAATTAATTAATTAATAGATGGACAATTTTACTAAACGCTAAAGTTTTAATTACTATAATTTTACCAAAAGGGGTGATATTTCTTTTTTTTTCCAAAGAGCGAGAACCCTTCTTATCTCAAAAAGTTTTTCTTCATAATTGATTGGTACAATGGTATCAATGTTAGTGGAAAATTTAATGCCAAGAATTTTGAAAATGCCAGGATCCCAGACAAAAATTTTTTTATCCCTCCTGTATCTAATTGGAGATTTTTTTCTACTCCCCAACCACACAACTTGGGATTTTGTCAAAATTGATTTTTAAACCAGAAATTCCTGCAAATTTAATGAGGATAGATACTGCCTCATTAAATGATCTTTCCGAACCATCCAAACACAAGCTAGTGTCGTCGGCAAATTGCGATAAGAGAATATCTTTGTTATTAATTGTAATTCCTTTAATAAGTTCATTGGAGCGGATCATCAGTGACAAGATTTCTGCACAAATTAGATATAAATAAGGGAGAGAGCGGATCACCTTGTCTGACCCCTCTCTCCATTGAGAACCATGAGGAGTACTGACCATTTACAGAAATACAAGTAGAAGTTTGGGTGTAGAATGTTTTAATCCATTTTATGATGTCAGGTCCAAAGTTAAAGAATTTCAAACATTTATGTAGGAATGACCAAGAGACACTGTCAAACGCCTTCTCAAAGTCGATTAGAAAGAGCATTCCTGGAATATTTTCTTTTTCGGTATACAAAAGCACATCATATATCAATCTTATATTCTCCCCTATATATATCTTCCCTTTAGAAATCCTTTTTGACTTTCATGTATGATGTATGGAAGCATACTCTTAAGGCGATTAGCTATGCAGGCAGATGCAACTTTGTAAGTGGTGTTCAATAAGGAGATGGGTCGCCAGTTTTTAATGAATCTTTTTGGTTTAGCATCTTTGGGAATACATGTTATTATTCCTTGTCGCTGGGTAATAGATAGCTGACCTTTGGAGAATCCCTCGTTAATTGAGCGCACAAGGTAAATACCAATATCAGTGAAGAAAAATTTTAGGAATTCTACGGTAAACCCATCAGGCCCAGGGCTTTTATAATTTTTCATGTTTTTTAGAGAGCAATGGCAGCCTCTTCAAGTGTAATCGAACCCTCTATTGATTTACTCTCTGTATCAGACAACACTGGTGCACCTGGAAGTTCATCCGAGATGTTGATATCTGCCACATCTCTAGAGCTATATAATTTTCGTAAAAATGTTTAGTTTCAGAAAGAATACTATTTTGGTCTGAAATGACTGACCCGTCTTCCCTCTCTAAGAAGGGGATTGATTTATCGAGAAAATTTCGATTTTCAAGATTACAGAAATACTTGTTGATCTTTTCGCCTTGGTTCAACCAGCAGACCCTTGAACGCATTGCCACACCTTGGATTCTATGATCCCTGATTTCTTGTAGTTCCGTTTTTAAATTCTCTAGTTTAGGAATGTCTTGTTCGTGTAGATTTCGTTCAATCAATATTTTAATGTTTGCTTCAAGCTCCTGTTCTGTCTTTAATTCCATCTTTTTTTATGTGAACTGTATGAGATTGTTTTTCCCCCTAATTTCAAGCAATAGGGTTTCATAAAAAAGTTGATCATCAATTTGAAATGACAAGTTCTCATTCTTTATATTGTCAATGTTATCCAAATTGTAAATGGGTAATGCATATTTTTTTTTTACCTCGCTTATTACTTTTTTAATTTCTGAAATGTATTGTTTGTCTTTTAATAAACTGTTATTAAATTTCCAGAAAGGACGGTCCCGTTTGAACTGCTCTTTTTTAACATTAATGTAACAAGAGAATGATCAGACCTATAACCAGGATCTATGCGAACATCTTTAACTTCTGACAATATTTCCTCGGTGATCATGAAATAGTCAAGTCTCGCTTGTTTGAAAGAGTTGAATTTTCGCCATGTATATTCCTTTTGTCTGGATACATATCTCTATAAACATCAAATAAATTGTATTTTGTCATTATATCCTTTATTTTTTCGCGAGTTCTTGGACGATTCGTGACACTGGTGTAATTTCGAGCATCTATATCCCTGTTCAATGCACAGTTCCAGTCTCCATTAATTATAATGTGTTGGTTGCCAATGCGTTCAATGTGTTCGCACACTCTATCAAAGAATTCAGGGTTATCACCACCACTGGGCCCATATAGGTTCACTAGAGTAAACATTTTTTTCAAAAACTCAATATTCATTATAATGTAACATCCATTCCTATCTCTAATTACATCAAGCAACCTGTACTCAAAATTGCTATTAAAGAGCACAGCTCAGTTTTAATTAAACTTAAAGAGTTGTTCGCCTTCAATTGTTACGCATTTTGTTACTGTCCCCTACTGCCTGTTAAAATCCACTCAAAATCTGAGTGAAGACCTTAAGTAGATACTGAGAACTGTCGCTAATATATTTATGTTGTACTAATCCCTTGTTGGCTGAGATCTCACACATGTACTGTGTCATGTGACATAGCCTCACATCAAGACATGTGACGCCCCATCACATTTAGTCTAGTGAAATGAATCATTTTCCCCCATGCCACAACTAAAAAGGAAGAATATGCATGTGGCTTGACTGATGTAGTGGGCGTCCCCAATAATTGTGAGGATCACTCAGTAAAATAGACAAGAGTTGGTCATTAGGTGAAAGTGACCACTGAGAGATAGTTTAATAAGGGCTGGTAAGGTGTTGGTCACGTGTTTTGAACACCGAGTATGCACTCACTAGGAGGAGGGAGGAAAGAATAAGTTTTATCCCAGGGGATGGCCTAAAGACTCGAACCCGTCAGGACGTTGGTCAAGGGGTCCTCACCACTGACCAGTCATTAACAGGTGAGCCATAGATAGTTTGGGGAAAGATACAGGGAAAACCTAAAGAAAAGAGAAAGAAAGAATTCATATGTTAAACTGGGAAGCAGGTTACTTAACGAACTTTATTCGTGTTTCAGCCCTTCACCTTTCACCCTTCACCCCGTCAGCTACTCCTCCTCTGATGCTGCGATGGCATCGTTTTCCTAAGTGCTGAGACGAGTGTTTAACGATGGCCATGGTGTTGGGAACACACCGATAGTTCAGCCCTTGCAATTGAAGACCTTGGATAGAGGAGTCGGATCTCATCGTTCCCCTAGTGACTGGAGAGTTCAAGGGGCAAGTGCTTTTTCTGATGCGGGCAGGGCATCATGATGGTATGGGGCGAGCGCCTTTTCTGATGCAAGTATGGCATCATGATGGTATGAATTGTTTATTCTCCTGGTCTGGATCATGGGCCAATGTTGTGCAAAAGGCCATGACTTTATATTCTTGGAGGATGTGTGTATTCTTCCTCCGGCAAGAAGAAGGAATCTAGCAAGACTTTATTCATATCAGTTCGTAACTGGATGTATCTCTCGGT
>JADBJO010005285.1:180000-182500 GCA_016801955.1 Conus betulinus
TGCTGAGCGGTAGAGTGTGCAAGCAGGGACAGACGTAGAGTGATAGGTTAAGGAGCCAAGGAACCACAGCCAGTCGAGGGTCGAAGGTATCCTTTATATATACACACCTATGTAAAATGTATTAAATATTGGTTGAAACTGTTAAAACTACCTTACACAAGCTTATGTAAAGAGGCGTACACAATGTTGTTACGACAGCATGAGAATGGAAAGTTTAACTGGGTATCCAATGCAAAGAAACTGTTGACTGAAAATGGGTTTGGCATTGTCTGGCTGAGCCAAGAAGTAGGAAACGATGAATTGTTTATCTCAGAATTTATTGACAGATTGATCTGTATCTTTCAACCAAACTGGCACTCTCACATGGAAGGAAATGAAAAATACAGATGGTTTCTTTCATTTAACAGTGACCTGCAACCTGAAAAATATTTGTCGGTGGTAACAGATAAATGGCACAGAAGCACACTGGCAAGATTTCGAGCAAGAACGTTAGGTCTGTCTGCCAACAAAAATAGTTTATGCTTGATACAACAACAGTAAATATTTGTCCAGTCTGCAAAGCAAACGCCACTGAAGATGAGAGTCACTTTTTATTCCATTGTGATGCTTACCGACATATTCGCGGAAAAATTAGCTTGTTTCAGGTGCCTTTGTACAAAATTGCCATCCGCTTCATATATTGACACTTGAAAACGAATCGCTGATCAAATCCTTGGCAAGTTATATTGCCGAAGCTAGTAAAATGAGAAAAAAAAGTCACTTCCAACCTGATTTCCTCTTGTAATCATTATTTTCTATTCAGTGCCTGGTGGTCATTGATTCTGTGACAATCAATGGTAATGTTTTATGAGATGCTGTTGTTTTGTGTTTTGCTTTTGTCCAACGCAACTTTAAAACGTTGGACCTTAAGTGTGTGAGTGTGTTCACAAAAGATTTGACTTCCTGGGTAAATTTTGTTCAGAAATTTTCCTTTATGTGGGTAATAAGTTCACGCCCCCATGTCATAACAGCTGTACAGCTATTGACATTAAAATATTGCGTCATTGACTCTCTCTCTCTCTCTCTCTCTCTCTCTCTCTCTCTCTCTCTCTCTCTCTCTCTCTGGTATTTCTGATACAGCAGAACGTCGCCTTCGTTACAATATAAAACAAAGTAGTTCTGATTTAGAATGTCTAAATAATAAAAGAAGATAAATTACATTTTTTTTTCATGTTGCTCTGTTTTTAACAAGTTAAGCGCACAGTATATACAATCTGAATATTGGAAAAATCCTATCCAGTTTAGACTGACACCGCTTTTGTCATCTAAACATGAACAAACTATTAGAAACTTGTCAAAATATTACTGTGTCTTGAATTTTGAAAATGTATTGATAATCATATGATTTTGTAGTTTTGTTAGATCTGATTAGTTTTGTTACTTCATGAGGGGCAATGGCCTATGCATGAATAAATTTCCGTATCCATATCTCTCTCTCTGTCTCTGTCTCTCTCTCTCTCTCTCTCTCTCTCTCTCTCTCTCTCTCATTTACCTTCAACAGTTTACTATGAATTTTCGCATTCATTCTTCCCCTCATTTCATTTCCATTATCTAAGGACAGTTCATCTAACCTTTTTTTTTTAATCCCATTAGAAAGATAGAAAGACGTAACAGAGAATCATCTGTAAAACCTCAACTCCAACGTGAGTGAAATCTGTTTCGGGCCTGTCAAAACGAGGTCCGTGTTCCCAAGAAATTAAGGAAGGAAAAGTCATTTTGTGTGGTAGATTAACAAGACTCAACACATACTGTAGCTTTATTTTGAACTAATAATATTCATGCCTTGCCAAATAAGATGTTTATTAAACATTTTGTTACTTTAGTTGCAGCTAGACGTTGTAATGTTTTGACGTATGCTTTCATGATGGTGACAGCAACGAAACAATCCCCGAGTTGTTTCTCTGAATTTACTTCCAGATGTGTAGTACACGAAGAAATTGAAAGTATTGTTAACGGCCGTACTTATCTGGAAAAATCTTCTAATGATCCAGGCCAAATTGTCGTACCGTCCACCTAATCCCAGATTAGGTACAATCATGTAAGAAGTATTCATCACAATCAAAGGCACCATGCACGCAATAAACAAAACTGAGGTGCCGATAATAGCGCGAGTTATCGCTAAATCACGTGAACTGACCGAATCACAAGCAGACGACACTTTTTGTCTCCACTGGGAGAGTTTCTTCAGCTTCATGGCTGTGACGACTGTACAAACAGTAACACAAATGAGAGAGAACCCAGGCAGAAACATACCATCAACCAAGCTATATATCATGTCTATCATAAACTTATGACGAAAGTAATAGTCTGATGGATAGCTCACATGGGCAATACTGCTGTCTCTCGGATCAAAAAACGCACAAGACACTGTATTGGACTCCACCAACGAATACAGTGAAGCCAGTGATGATGAAGACCGCTGCCCAAAGCACAACAACGGTGGTCTTTGTCGACAGAAAAT
>JADBJO010005285.1:187500-202500 GCA_016801955.1 Conus betulinus
TGTATGAAATGTCGGAGGTATATTCTCGGCAAACCAGTTCCAAGAAAACGCAACCGAATAGATTGCTTTCATTTATTTGTCATTTTTTGTTGTTGTTGTTGTTGTTGTTCTAAAAGAGAACATAATACAAGCTATCACTTGCACTGTCGTATGCTTAAAAGTTGGGTCTAAGAGACAAAAATGCATCTTTCTTTTAATCACCGTCTCCTAACGAAAGGAAAAACAGTTTAAAGATAATAGATATGAAATATGACAATGGACTGTGTAGCTAATCAATTAGCCAACAAGAGAAAATATTATAAATCACGTACGTTTGATTCTCTATCTATCTGTCTCTTTGTCTGTCTGTCCGTCTCTCTGCTTCTCTCTCTCTCTCTCTCTCTCTGTGTGTGTGTGTGTGTGTGTGTGTGTGTGTGTGTGTGTGTGGTGTGTGTGTGTTTCGGTTTGTCCTATAGTCAACAAAATTAAAGAAATGAAAATGAACATAAAAGACCCAGAATTTCGTTTAAAAATAGAACATAAATGGTTGGAGATTCTTCGAGAAGACTTTAAGAACTTAATAAGAAAAAAGACAGGCTACTGCATGTGCTCAATAGAAATTGACATTTTGATTAAGGCTTTCCATTACACAAAAATTGATTCTATACCTAAATAGGTTACTCTAACAGATAAACTAAAATGAAAGTAGTACAAAAAAAACAGGTAGAAGGACTGGTTAAATAAAAGAGGCTCCGTAAAAGTCCATAAATTACTCAAAGATACGTAGGAGTTGTTGAAAAGAAATATCATCCAGAGAAAAGCCTGCAAGCGAACTACAGAGAATAATAAGAGAAAACTGCAAAAACTATGTAAGAATCAAGTTGAATATAGATATGGTATATTTGGAAATGAGAAACAAATAAAAACAGACAAAGGTTTTGACCAAATTAACCTGTTTTGCTAAATATTTTGTTTGAAAGTGTAACATTAATAGGATGAAACTAGCAGCACCCCCCCCCCCCCTCCCCCCTCAAATACTTTTTGACCGAGCTGAGGGACAAATATGCAATCGCAAAAATATAGGCACTGCATGGAAATATGACTCAGAATTTTGTAGAAAGTGGTGTCCATATAACAATCCTGTTCAATGCAACAGATGAAAATGACGACTTGTAGGAATTTTCAGACTTCTAATACCCTGTTTGCAGACTGTTGTGCATTTGTAACTTTGATTGGATTATTGTAACAGTTGGATGTGTTGACGCATCGCGCCTTTAGTTAATGGATGAGGTGCTTTGCCTATAAGTTTTTGAAATAAGTTATATGGAGAACTTGCCGCTGGGCAGAGAAGAACTGACCGCCCACAGCTGAGATACAATGACGTTTGGAAAAGAGACATAAAGGCGCTTGAGATATCACTGAGTCTTGGGAGGACCTTGCAGCAGACCGCAGCAGGTGCAGAAGCACTCTCGAGAAACAGCTGCACATTAGCGAAGACAAACTGACAGCTGCTGCAGCAGAGAAGGGAGCCCGCAGAAAAAGGATGACAGCCAACAAACCAGTGTCAATATACAGATGTGACCGCTGCGACAGAGACTGCCACTTTCGCATCGGTCTTAACAGCCACAAGCGACACTGCTCGGGTCGAGCAGACTGCCTGGACAGATAGCTAAATCTTAGGTCCGATATACTCTATCCATGGTCAGCTATGACCGACGGAGGCCTACCGGGTGCAAGAAGGTTTTTGTCTCTATGATTGTACAAAAAATAATTTTAAAAGATAAAAGCCTTCCCAACATATATAAAGCCTAAATAAAAAGCATACACGAAGCATGGAACAAAGAACTCCGTTATGAAGACAGATTTATATAGTTAAAAAATCTTATATTCTTATGTTTTATAGGACGCATGGGTATCATGGGCAGAAATCAGAAACGTTTCATTGCAAACGAACCTGTATTTCTGAACGAGAGACATGCAAAGATGAAGAGACATTTTCGATTGCAGCGTGTTATGGGTAAATGACAGATTATCACTGGAACCGTTTTTATTCGAGTTTGGTACTTTCAAGATTCCAACCAGTGTTCCAGATTCTTCATGTCAGTGAATGAGCTTGTACTGGTTTGTGTCATTAGTATCTTTTTACAACTCATGAAACGCCTCACTGCAAGCCATTGTTCTGAATCAGTAATTCATATTGTCAATAATGCCTAAAACCGAGGTTTTGATTTAGTCTTTTCTTCACCAAGCTAGATGTGCAAACGTTTATGGATTTGGTCTAGCTCGTGAAGTCTGAACAAAACTTGAGATCATCAAGGGATTCAGTGACACATCTGCAAAATAATGAAGGGATATATATTTAAACCACCACATCTACTACTCTGGGTGAGAAAGATTCTTGGTTGGTGTTCAAGCTAGAACAGGTGGATTATCATCCCGACACACTACCTCAGTGTCCGGACGTTCAAAAGATGAAGTTCAGAAAGCCATCAAAACCATCAAGATCAACAGGTCACCATGCATGAACTGACTTAATGTTGCAAAACTAAGAACTGGGGAAACATCATCGTATAGTGGGTATGCAAACTTTGTGAAAAATAGTTTTAGTATTCCGCAAATGTCCGCGCGAGCCTGGAGAGATGACACAATTCTTTCTATTCCAGTGAAATGCACCTTGATTGGGTCGATGAGAGGAGAGGAACGACAGTGTTGCTAAAACTAGAGGTGCAATGCTAGATGATACTGAATCAAATGGTTGATACAGTAAATGCAAAACTTGTTGAGAAAAAGGGAAGGTGTTGACCAAAGAGGTGTTGCGCATAGAAATTGTTTACCTAGAGAAATGCCAGGAATTGTATATGCCATCAGCAACTACCGTTAACGGCTTTAACATCATTCACAGGCACATAGCCTGGAAAAGTATCACTCCTAATAGTTAATCTCTTAAGTTGGTGTTTTTATATTGAAAATATATACACGATACTCAAGTTGGTGTGTAGGGTACAAACAGAAGTCGGAGAAGACTAGGAATCATCGTATTACTTTGTCACAGACCAGTCAACTGCACTAAGATCCAACTATTGACTGGTCTGTGACAAAGTAATACAATGATTTCTAGTCTTCTTTGCAACAAGCCAGTCAATTGCAACAGCAGAGAGGAGAGGAAGGAGAAATCGCCATTGACCCTCAACCAGCTATGGTGTCCGACTTCTGTTTGTACCCTACACACCAACTTGAGTATCGTGTATATATCTTCAATATAAAAACACCAACTTAAGTGATTAACTAGAGACAGCAGCAGATTGCTTTGTTGAAAATCAAGGTGCTTTGTTGCAAGATAAGTATATTATTATTCTCAGCGAGTTCTGGTATACATCTTCAAGTATAAAAAGTAGCTTCCTACTGGAGATTTAGAGTGGAACATATTCAAAAGGCACTTTGTGCAAGTACAAAAGGGTGTTGGATATATCTCTGGGAGTCTTTTTTCTTCTAAGAAGAAAAAAATGGACAGCAAGATAAACACATTAATAGGATTCAAAATATGTCTTATAGCTGCAATGGGATAAATGACGTCAAGAAAAGGAAGGGTCTTTGAATTCCTGAGGAATCAGAATGGTAACATATACATTTTTACAAGGAACTCATCTACCCCATAAACAAGAAAATTTTTTAGGTCAAACTGGGGATATTCAGTATGGCTGGCAGGATCAGATACAAGTAAAAATGGGGGTTTGGAGTTCTTTTTAATAATGATTTTGAGTACAAAGTACCTAATGTTGTAAGGGACCCCAATGGACAGTATCTTTTTTTTAGACGTCGAGTTCCTCAAGAGACGATTCACTGTGGTCAGTGTATATGGGCCTAGTCCAGGAGATAACCCAGAGACTTTTTTCATGCGTTAAGTGCTAAACTTGCACAAACTGGTAATGATCACTTGATCTTGGGAAGAGACTGGAATCTTGTTCTAGATGGGAAACTTGAGTCAAGAAACTATTCCAGTGCTTCTTATAGACCTAGATCGCGTAAGGCAATACTGGAGTTAACTGCTCAGCATGAGTTGATTGATGTTTTAGAACATTACACCCACATTTAAGAAAATATTCTTGGCGCAAATTCAATACTATAAAACAAGGCAGGTTAGATTATTTTTTGATATCAGAAAGTCTGTTGTCGGATATCAGTAGATCCAATATTGGACTCAGCTACCGTTCAGACCATTCCATTATTGATATAAGCCTCAGAGAAGAAGAGAGAGAGTGAGAGATAGACAGTACTGGAAATTTAACAATTTCTTTATTAAGAGACAAGATATTTGTAGACGAAATAAAAGGAGTCATTTCAGAGTTAAAAAAAAGTCTCACCAGTATACAACTTTCAGAATATTAATGAGGTGGCAAATGATATTTTTACATTTTACAATTTCAGATCAGTTATTTTTTAAAATGGTGCTATTAAAAAGAAGAGAAAAACCAATGGCCTGTTCATGCTATAAGAAAAAAAAATGAATTAAAACGGGAAAAGGAACTTGAAACAAAGATTTCCAACTTGGCTTCATATGTGAATGAAGAAAATTTAGGGGAATTAGAACAACTGAAATTGGAACTAGAAGAACCACGGGAAAAGAAAATAGAGGGAAATATTGTTAGATCAAGAGTGAAGCGGTTTCGCGAAGGGGAGAAACCTAGTAAATACTTTTGCAGCTTAGAACATAGAAATTTTGTTGATCGCTCTATGAGTTTTCTTGAAAGAGATGATGGTAATATTATATCCGATCAAAAGGGTATCCTAAAACAGGTTGAAACATTTTATGAACAACAATATACAGAAAAGGAAGCAAGAAATGTAGATCTTAATGATATGATAATGGATGCTAATAAATCAACTCAAGACGAAAGTGACCAACTGGAAGGCCCATTGACTTTTAAACGAAGTGGGTGAGGCTCTAAAAATATGAAAAACAGCAAGAGCCCTGGGTCGGATGGTTTTGCAGTTGAATTTTATAAGTTCTTCTTCACAGATATTGGCACCTTTCTTGTCAGATCTCTGAATGATGGTTTTGATAAACAGAGTATGTCAGTTACACAGAGACAGGGTGTCATTGTTTGTATTCCCAAGGAGGATAAGCCAAAACAATACTTGAAAAATTGGAGACCAATTTCCCTATTAAACACGACATACAAAATAGCATCTGCCTCAATCGCTAATCGTATTAAAGGCGTCTTACCAAAAATAATTCATGAGGACCAAAAGGGCTTCATGGGAGGAAGATATATTGGAGAGAATATTAGAAAAATCTATGATGTACTTCAATATACTGAGGAAGAAAAACCATCCCAGTTCTACTACTTGTGTTGATTTTGAGAAAGCATTTGATAGCGTCTCTTGGGCCTTTTTGAATAAAGCACTTACATTTTTCAATTTTGGCCCCGATATCATAAGGTGGGTTATCTCCTTTTACAGAGACATGACATTCTGTGTTTCTGTTAGTGGACAATATTCAAAACGGTTTCCAGTCAGACGTGGAGTGTGGCAGGGGGGTCCTTGCTCTCCTTACCTATACCTGATTGGCGCAGAGGTCCTGTCGCTTCTTATAAGTCAAAATATTGATATCAAAGGTGTCATGATGAAGGGACAAGAGGTCTTCCTGTCGCAATTCGCAGATGATACCAACATATGTCTTGATGGTACAAATATGTCGTTCAGAGAAACTATAAATGTATTGAGACTTTTTGCCCAAATGTCTGGTTTAAGAATTAATAATGAAAAAACGAACGTTGTGTGGTTTGGATGTATGAAACATTCAAATGTGAGATATATGCATGATGAAAACTTTCGCTGGAATCCTGGAATTTTGAGAATATCGGGGTATACAGTTTTTGTGTAGACATTAGAAGAATAACAGACATAAATTTTGAAGGCGAATTGAATGACATTAAAAAGGTACGTACTGGGTAGATGGAGCAAGAGAGACCTTTCTCCCTTAGGTAAGACAACAGTATTGAAAACATTGGTTATGTCTAAATTAACTTATCTTTTTATAAATCTACCGGATCCCCCAGTGAATTTTGTTAAAGAACTACAGACAGCTTTGTTCTCCTTGTTATGGAGCAATACACCAGCCAAGATAAAAAGATGTATAGTGTGTAAACCATATGTTGATGGTGGACTGCAGATGGTTGACTCAAATGCTTACATTTCTTCATTAAAAGTAGCTTGGCTTAAACGGCTAACCTATGAAGGAAGTCTGCAAACTTTTGTATATGCGTTATATTGTTGTAATTTTGTGAATTTGTCAAAACTGGGAGAAGAATATGTACATGTTTGTTTGAAAACGTTGTAAAATTTTTTTTTTGATCAGACGTGCTGAAGCACTACAAACATCTGTATATGCAATGTCCCCCACTGAAGCCTGCAGAATTTTTGGATGAGTGCATACATTACAACAAGCACATACTAAGAGACAGACATGTAGTATTCATTAAAGAATGGGTTGAGGAAAATATTCTATTCATTCACCAATTGTATAATTAAAATGGTAATAAATTCCTTACCTTTAGAGAATTTAAGGAACTTATCCAAATATCAGGAGAACTAACTTTTTTCTCTACAACAGCATTATCAACGCCATCTTGGAATTCCAACAGAAATGCAGAATTGAGATTGATCCTAGATGTAGTGTAAAAGATATTAAAACTTGGAAAGTAATCAAAGAAGGAGGCAGAAGTGTCCAGGCAATGTTTACAAGATCAGAGGTTCATCCTACTGCAGTTTTAAAATGGAACGAAATCTATAACGATTTAAATTGGTCTGAAATTTTCAAACAGTGCCATAAGTGTCATGATGTAAAACTGAGATGATTCCAGGTGAGAATACTACATTGCCTCTTAAACACTAGAAAAATATATGTACGCCTGTAAAATGTAGAGGACCCTGTATGTAATCTCTGTCAAACAGAAATCCAAACAATACAACACCTTTTATGGGGCTGTAGTATTGTCCAAAAGTTTTGATTGATCTTAACCTTAAGTTTGTCCTGGAACTGTCAACATTGGTGGATAGAAATTCTCAGAAACATTGATTATATTTGGATGTAAAGAAGGAGTTGACACAGATTTTGGTCTTAATTATATCCTGTTGCTTGCAAAATTTTACATTTATAAGGCTTACATGAAACATGCATTGCCCAGTACACAAGGCCTTCTTAGTATATTGAAACAAAGATGCGCAGATCTTAAGTACATGCACTTTTTGGAAGACACACGTTGCCTCTTTAATGACTGGTGGACATTCTATCAAACACTGATTTCATAAAACTTTTCTTCTTCATTAAATGGAGAGTACTTTGTTAAATTTATTTATTTAGCTATATATTTACTTTTTATTTTATTCTAATTTCTTTCTTCTGTTAGTTGCTGATGTTGTTATTGTTTTTTATCATGAAAACACACCAGGCCTAATTTGTTGATGTGTGTTCCCCCTTTCTTCCTTATTTGAAGGATGGGGGGCAACTCGGAGTTTCTTGTGCAGTCCTGCCACTCCTTTGCTCAGTCCTGTTTTTCATTTTCGTTTACGGAGGTACGAAGGATATAAGGGAGGTGCCACAACTCTTATTTCTCCCTTGCTTCCTTAGTTGAAGGGAGGGAGGCAACATTATTTCACTCCTTCTGTCTGGTCGCTCCTCAGAACCTCAGCCCCACTGTGTGTGTGTGTGTGTGTGTGTGTGTGTGTGTGTGTGTGCGTGCGTGCGTGCGTGCGTGCGTGCGTGCGTGTGTGTGCGCGCGCGCGCGCGTGCGCCTGTGTATGTGTGTGTGTTTCTTTTTTTTGCATCCGGTGGGGCGGTGGGCATTGAGAGAAAAGGTCACATCTGTATGGCTTTGAGCCATGACTGTGTTCTGCTGACCAATCAGCGGACTGGTCTACCAGTAGTTACCTTGTTGGTTGGTTGGCTGACCTCTGCTGCGGTGTCGGACCGGTGCGGGCTTTACCTTTCCAGATCCTCAAAACTCGAAATATGAAAGTCCTACAGAAGTGATATATGACTTGCAGAAAATCACTATGGTGTGAATTTATATGATGTGAAGTTACATGCTTTGAAATATTTGTGATGATAGTAATGTGATTGACTTTGCATATATACTGATATCAAAGGTGGTGATATTATATTATTATTATTACTTATTTATCATTATTATTATTTCTTTTAATTTTTTTTCTCCTGTAAATCAATGAAAGTACTCTATGAATCTGTGTACACACTGATCCCGGCGGTACTGTCTGGGGAGGCTTTAGGGACTCATATCCAATATTCAAATTCAAGAATGTCTCTAAAACATTACTGAAACAGTGGTTGGGAGTCCCGGAAGCTGTCTAGACCGTGCCGTCGGAGAAAGCACAATTAGAAAATGGTCATCTATTCATGTACCGGGAAAATATGACTTAAAGTAAGAGGAATGAATGGGAATGAAAGAAGGATGGAAAATGATCTGCTGAATGCAACACTGCGGAACATTAAATGAAAACTAGAGAAGACAAGATTGAAACTGTTAGAACATAAGTTCTAAGGCAAAATGAACACCATCCATAATAAGGATGTTGTTATTTTGAAATATTTCTCCGCGTGTGTCCACCAACCTAGCTAATGACAGGGGTATACACTAGTGTATGTGTGTGTGTGTGTGTGTGTGTGTGTGTGTGTGTGTGTGTGTGTGTGTGTGTGTGTGTGGTGTGAGTATGTGTGTGTGCGTGTGTGTGTGTGAGTATGTGTGTGTGAGTGGATGTTGCCTCCTTGTTAGTTTTTTTTTTTTCGTGATTGTTCATTTGTGACCGAATACACCTTTTGGGAATTACTTAACTATTGAAATATTTCCTCCAAAATTTAATGTATTTGTTTTCTTCTTTTATTGCTTGTCCTTTTTGTGCACACACACAAAAAAAAAAACCTTCGTAGATGGAACATTGGAAACATACATTTGCAATACTGAAACTGTACTTTCATTCACACTCACAGATCATTAGATTGTGGTACATGAAACTCTTTGTTGATTTTTAGACAAATAAGAGGTTTATACCATTACTATTGGCACAAATTCTTGGATACAAATTTTGAATTAGTATGTATATCACAAGCTTAAATCAAGTGTAGGTTGTACTTGTATACAATGACTGAGAGTGAGAGGAATGTTTGATTGTTTCATGTTGTATCATGTGTTCATATGGGTTCATGATCCTGCCGAAGGAATTAAAAAGAGTTATTAAATTATAGAAAGAAATAAAATAGTTATCGATCGATTATCGATCATAGCCTGTACCCATATCTTATACTATATCTGTCATGTGTGTGTGTGTGTGTGTGTGTGTGTGTGTGTGTGTGTGTGTGTGTGTGTGTGAGTGTGTGCGCCTGTTCAGGAAGAAAAACAAAACCATCGCAGTCGCTAAATAAGTGTATCGAAAACAGATGAGGGGAGCATCAAGCTAGAACCGCTCTCGATCCTCATTTGTAAGAGGTACACCTTGTCCCTCACCCACACCATCAGTCTATTAAGGGTGTGCTAATCAGTACAGATGGTGCTGAGTGTGGCTTACTTTAGTTATATGGTCCAGATCACTTCACACCCTTATGCTAAGTGCAAGCGATGTTCTAAGATTTCGTAGAATCCAGGTTTCTGACAATATGGCATCAAACACATGATCATAATACCATGGCAGTTCACATGTCACGATTTCCAATCAATGATACTACAACCATAAGAAAAAGTTAACAGTGGCTGATTCCTGAAACTGTTGAAAGAAATCATATGATATTTTCTGTCAATGCAAGGTGGCTGTATGCAAGTGGTACAGTGATTTCAAGCAAAGCAGGCAGAGCCTGCATGATGCAGCCCAGCCTAGTCTGCACGTCATAGCTCTTACCCAAGAAAACGTCAGCGCTGTAGAGCAGTGAAGTGAAGTCCCTAAATCACAGTCAAAGAGATGAAAAATGTCCAAGGCTTTTAAAATTCTGCATATTTTGCAAAGTATCAAGTGGACCACAAGCGACGTCTTCGTGGGTTCGCACGTTTCGAGAACAGACAGTCCCGAACAACTTGAAGGAAAGCTCGTATGATCCCCCGCCCCCCCCCCCCCCCCCCCCCCCCCAACTCCCCATCCTTACCCCTTCTCTGCCTCTGAAAGTGACTTGGTCTGAGATCTGAGATCTGAGATCAATATGAGCGGTTTGGGAGGATGACCTGCTGTGTGTGTTGGCTTATGTGTGATTCGGGAGGGGGGGAGGGGGGGGGGGTGAGGGGGTGAGGAGGGGGGTAAAAGGAATCTTTGAGAAAAGAATTATCTGATTCGATTTTTGGTTCCTGTTTCTATTTCTGGGATTCTGAAAATATTGGAACGTTCCTCATATCATTGATGAAAACAGGAGAATCTGGATTTTAAAAAAAAGCAAGCAGAATCAATCCCTCTCCTCCTGTGGGGGTGGTGTTGCCTTTATACTATGTTTTTAATGCATTTTCCCCTTCTTAATACGGTAAATTTTTGAGGATAATTTCAGCCATCCCTTTCACATGCCCTACTCATCTTTGTATTGTGATTGTGTTGACGAGAGAAGATGATTTTGGGAAACGCTTTCAACCTGTGTACTAGACTGCTTTTCTAAAATGAGAGTGTTCAGGTATTAGACCAAAATCACTATCATCTACCCCATTTATCTTGCCATATTGCTGAGTCAAAATGGAAAGGAGGTCCAGTCATAAGGTAACAATCCCTCTCCACCATTATGCTAGATATGTTTGTTTAATGGGTTCAGTTAGGGCATCAGGTTCAGATCACTCCATGACCTCTAAAATCACTTGTTCGCTTAAGCTCAAATCGCTCCCAGCGTACTTACTTGCGTGACGCCCTGAAATGCAGTAATATGAACCATATGGTCAGTGTTCCTCCCTAACCCTCTGGACTAACGTGGATATTTGGTACAGGAATATCGGACGAGGGAAGAATTTTTTTTCCAAAGGCCAGAATCATCCCCACCCATTTCATAAATATGATAGTAAAAGGGGCGGGGTTGATTTTGGCTGGCCACTTTTCACAGTTCATCCGCGTGTGTCTAAGTTCTGTATCATAGAATTTCGGAAGAGGTGCGGTTGGGCATAACCCCGATATCACTGCTTGTCCATGTCCTACATAACTTCGTTGTAATGGAGTGGTAGGGGGCATAATGTCAGCAGAACGCTCCACTCCTCCCCAACGCATCTCTCAGAATATGTTCATGACAGCAAATAAGGTGGATGGGAGGTGGGAGGGCGGGGGAGGAGGGGTTGGGGCATAAATCCAAAACCACTTTCCATACATATAGTAGATATGTTTTGTTAACGGGCGTGGTTTAGGGTATCAGTACGAAGTCATACCCTTCCCCCATGGTCACGTTGTGTATGATGAGGGACATTGCCCGAATCTTTCATCCCATCCCCACCGCCTACCGTATGTAGTTCATAAAGGCGTGTAAGTTTGGACACAAGGTCAAAATCACCCCCATACAAGTGCTAGATACGTTTGCTAGATACGTTTGGGGGGGGGGTGGGGGGGGGGGGGGTGATGGTGTCAAGGTATAAGTCCTAAACAACTTCCTTCCCCCTTAGCTGACAAGTATTAGGTAGTGGGAAATATTCTGGCATAACTGCGGAATTACTCCCATCCACCTTTACATGCCATCTGTGCTAGATGCATATAGGAAGGGGGGGGGGGGGGGGGGGGGGAGGAGGGTTAGCACAGGCAGGGATGAGTTTGAGCATTAGTTCACTTTTCCTCTGGTATGGTACTGGAGTGAATATCTACCTCAACACTACCCGTGTCTGAAAGTGGTTCCCTGAGGGATGAATTTTGGCACATGCCCCAACTCACCCATCCTGGACGACAGGAATATACATAGGCTCGCAAGCGACCTGAGCACTAATACTGTCTACATCAGGACTGCTCAGCATAGGGAAGGATAACATACCAGCTGGGAGAAGATGTAGAAGAACAAGAATCAGAAAATAACACTGAGAATACAATAAGAAAAAATGCATAATAGGTTGCTCCCGATGTATTAGTTTAAGGGGTGTAAAGCATCAGTTTAGAGCCAAAACACCATGGTAATCTTACAGTGTAATGTGAAACGCTGGATGTAACTTTTATGTAAAAAAAAAGAAAGAGAGAAATACATGTTGATTTAGCTACCCTTCTATTTGGAAAGAAAGGACATGAAAGATAACAGTTTGTAGACATGTATTTCGCTTCTTTTTTCTTCCATGTTCGTAATCAAGTGTTACAGGCTTTGTGTGTTTAACTCTTGTGTTGTGTTTTGACAATGTCTATATTTCCATGTACATATGGAAAAGGTGTAGCTGGTCTCCCACATGTTTTACAGTATCTGTAAAAGCAGACCTCATTTACAGAAATGTTTTTGACAAGCCACTATGGTGCAGTGGCTAGTGTCACGAATTGCCGGAGTGGAGGTCTGCATTTGATTGTCAGTACATGCATTTATCTATGGGATTTGTCCCAGCCAGCTCTTATTAAGTGTGAAGTTCGAAAAGGGCGGAAGTGGGAAGACTATAGCCACGGAGTGTAATGTCATCCAGTTAATGGATGCGTCTTTGAGAGCATTGTCAAAATTTTATAACAAACACTGCAGGTGTTTTTATCATTCAAGTATGGATGACATTAAGATGTGAAAGGAAGCATGCAGTATGTTCCTTGTATGTACTGTCTTACCAGATTTGAACCCCAAGCCATTATCTTCATCGTCGTCCTCATCATTAATCATGAAGAAAAACTCAAATCATGTTGCCTTTCATATCTTGATGTCACGATGACATTAGCCTTGCTTCTCTGGTCACGTCCTTTGTACCCGTAAGATCTGAAACTGTCGCTGGGTTGATGTAGTGGCATCCTCCAAGGGGAAAGATTCGTGCATGCTGGCTCAATAATTAAGGGATTATTGCCGTTACTGGGAGGCATGGGGATAGAGGGCAAGAGGGGTGGTGCTCTGCATGTGTTGGATTAGAACAGGCATTGATGCACGCCCATAAAGTGACTGATCCGTAGAACAGTGTCTCCTGTGAAGGGCTGCCTCATGTCAATTTTATATTAATAATAATGAGGACACTTTCTACTGCGCATGTCCTAACAACGTAGGCTACAGGCCGCTTTACAAGTTTCAGAAAATCGATATCTAAAATTTACACTGGACACACACACACACACACACACACACACACACACACACACACACACACGCACACACACTCACACACACACACACACACACACACACACACACACACACACACACACACACACACACACACACTTACACACACACACACACACACACACACACACTGTTACTCTGTGTGTCAGACACAGACACATACACTGTATAATACGGTGAACAGCTCATTCGCAAACGAGCAAGCGTGCAAGTGACATATAGCAATTCAGTAATATTTCAGGTGGCATTCTGCAACCGGTGTTTAAAAAAAGATAAGTTTTAAGCGCAGATTTGAAAGTCTGAAAGGAAGGGGTATGACATAGTTGGAAAGGCAGCGAATTCCAGAGTAATGCCGCAATAAAAAGAGAATGTTCTAGAACAGTGACATTGACTGTTTCCTGTAGATTGCAGCTGTAACGGCTGCAGGAGGATAAATCAGGATATTGCAGTGGATGGGCAGCTGGAACGAGCGGCGTGGAAGTAATCCCACAGAAGTGACACAGAAGACGAGACAATTTCTTTTAATCGTTTTCAACCAAAGAGAAGCGATGTGTTGGTGCTTGCTTCATTTGAAGAATTTCAGGTTTGTTTTTGGTGATTTCTGCAAAGTCATTTGTTTTATAAAGACTCGTCACTTCATTTCTTGTTTGCTAATTATGTGATCCATCTGCACATGCAAAATAGACACCAGCTGTACACGTAATATATTCACAATTTATTGAAACTCTGTAGGGCATTTTCTTAAACCAGCGAAAATATTTTTTTTAACACTTTGTACCTTATTTACAAAAGTATTCGTCTGTGTACCAAACCAGCATACCAGTCAAGATACCAACAAGCTGTGATACCCGTTCTTCTTTGTCAAAGGACCCTAAGGATTTGGAAGAGGATCTGATGCCTGCTGACAGAGTGAGCATTATAAACCTTTATAGGGGAACATTATATGAAATTCAGAATTTTGACATTGATTTGTTTGAGCACCAGTTTTATTTTGAGATGGTAATACTGCAGTATTGCTCGCATAGACTGTACACTAATACATTCCCGGCCACCCTATTAAGCTTGGGTGGAGAAAGAAAGTTGAAAGATGTCTGTTTTCAAATTTTCTAAAAAAAAAAGTTAAAAGTTCATTTTGACGTTTGCTGCTTAGTATGAGTATCCTTTAAACGAAACATGTGTTTTCCCTATCCCTCAACATGAAGACAACTGCCAACATATTCATGTCCTCTTAATGACTGTAATGGGATATATTTAACCATGACCAAATGGCCAAGTAAGATATGATTGCAAAACATGACATTAATCACTGGCATGTAATTTAAAGCAGCCGTGACAATGGCAGCCACAAAAAGGTGTTCTTGTGTTCATACTTACCGCATCCTTACTATGATTGGTAATTCAAGTATTTAAAACTTATTCACAGCAACCCATCTGGCAACACAGAACCTTGTCAGGCCCTCAAACGCATACAATTTCTGTTGCTTTACAAAAAATAAGTCAAACAATCAAAACCTAGCTACATCCTGAAAAAGAAAGACAGAAACAAACGAAAAGTGGTCGCCACAAGGCAACTGAACTGTTGGCGTGCATCTTAAGGTATATAGTATTTATCGGATCAGATGGCAGGAAAAGTAAACCATAAAAAGATCGTAATACTCTTCAATACAATATATCCCCTTACACACACACACACACACACACACACACACACACACACACACACACACACACACACACACAAACACACACGTACGCACGCACGCACACATACGCACACACAC
>JADBJO010005286.1:0-37500 GCA_016801955.1 Conus betulinus
TGCTGAACTCACTCGGTGCAAAGGCTTGGAGGAAGGGAGGAGAGCGTGAGAGAGAATAGTGACTGAGGGAAGGGTGGATAATCTAGGAAAAGTGAGAAGTGAGAGTGATGATCAGCACTGAGACATTAATGGAGTACAGGAGCGGGAGGTGGGGGGGTAAATTTTGCCCCAAGTCCGTTCATACACATTACTTGCGGGTGGAGGGGGGGGGTTTTTTTTTTTCTTTTTTTTTTTTTATCAGATGATAACAGTGCTATATCGGATATTGTTTGTCCTCGTAAACATTCGATATGTTCTTGGCTTTTTGTTCTTTTGTATCATGATCAGACTTTATTCTGTTTGCATACTAACAGAAAATGGCCAAGCCATTGGTTGGACTTTCCAGTGTGAAAAGACTGTCAATGACCTTTCCATGACATGCAAAACTATGGACCATGAACTAATTTTTTTTCTTTATAACCAGTAATGTTTCCCGGACCGAACCCGATGAAAAAACATGAAGAGACCGAACAATTTCTTTTAACTGACAAACAAACGTGAAGCGACTGAACGAGAACGATTTTTTTTTAACTGACAAACAAACGTGAATTACTGAACTATCACTTAACTTTTTTCTTTTTTTTTTTTCAACTAGACAAACAAACGTGAACTGATATACGATAACGACTTTTTACAACTGACATACAAAGCTGAAGTGACTGAACAATAACGATTTTTAACCAAGACACACCTCATTTCAGCACAAAAAAAAATGTGATGACAACAAAGAGAAATCAGGCGGCATGTCTCAATGAAAAAAAAAAATCCGGACAAATAGATTACAACTACCTACCACCCCTTCCTGATCCTCTCCACCGTTCTTTTCCGAGAAACATTCTGTGAAACGGTTTCACCCCCTCCATCCCCCCCCCCCCCCTCTTTTTTTTTTTAAAAAGGCTTGTATGCTCGCTGTGTGTGTGTGTGTGTGTGTGTGGTGTTTTGTGTGTGTGTGTGTATAACGCGCGCACGAATGGGTGTACGAGTATGGCCGAAGGGCGATACTACTTGATTAAATAATTTATCATGTTTATCAACGTAAAACAAACAGAAAGTATGTATGAGCAACTACTGATTTTTTTTTTTTTTTAAGTTTGTTCATGCGTGTGTTCAACAGGAACCCGTAGTGAAAACGGGTAAAGCGTTTTCATGCGGTGCCGTCGGTGGCGAGTTCCAACCTGTCGTGAGGTCGAATAAAACCTCTCTGTGTCCGCCTAGCCGTAAATGGGTGTCTGATTCACATATAGGAATGTTAAAAGGCGGGGGAAGAGGGGGTGGGCTCCGCTCTCCATCATACCGTATACCAGACGCAGTCAACCTGTTACTGCCGCTACTGTCATTAGGCTGTGGGATTCAACCTTGACATTTATGGTATCGGCATATGAGTAGCAGTATTTGTAAAACGTGTGACTGACATACATTTGAGTAAGGTTTCGTTGTCATTTTATTATCATTATTATTATTGTTGTGTTGTTTATTCATACACTTATTTATTACCATCATGCTTGTTCTTGTTTGGAGTATTATGAATATATTCATTCTTCTTATTATTTTTTTAAGGATGAATAAATGGACTAAATTAGCTTCCACTAGAAGGGACAGAGAATGCGACTTGTACCGGCTAAGGCAAGATTCCATTCATATAAATACGTATGTACATAATCCACAAACATATAGATGAATACTTGACAGCAGTAAATAGACATTTCCTTAGCAACAAAATAGTTTTCTATGTCCATGCCACAACAGACATCTCGCTCCAACGGACACTTGGCAAACACGCACCGACCTCAATATTATGCATGGCAGTATGACAGCTCGACGTCTGACCAACAGTCGCGAGTATGGCGGAGGTATCGGGTCGTTAGTTTGGCAATACGCAAAGTGGACTGCCGACCATGCCCTGTCAATCGGACTGGTCAAGTCGTTGAGACTAAACGTCCATGGAAAATGAAGCGGGATGAACGTTTATAGATCATCCTTTGTTTGTTCACCAAAACAATGGCGCATACACACACACACACACACACACACACACACACACACACACACACACACACACACACACACAACCGAACAGCGTTAGAAAACACAGAGAAACACAGGAGACAGACGGAGAAAGAGGCAGACTGACAATGCTAGGAGGAAAAACAACCAGAAAAACAGACGCAGGAGAAACATAGACAAATAATCGAACAAAGAGACGAAGAAACGGACAGAGAAACAGACGAACAGAAAACAACCAAACGGACAGAGTAAGAAATAAACAAAGAAATGAGAGAGGGAATCTGACAAAACACGAACAAATAAAAGTAAAATGACAAAATACGCACTCAGTAAAAATAGATAGATCATTTAAATAGCTAAAGAAAGGTACGAAAGAAAAACAGACAGAGAAGAAGACAGACACACTGACGCAGAACGAAATGAGACAAGTCGTGGAGAGAAAAACAACAAGAAACAACAGACCTGAATTAGACTAAACATGCTCAAATGGGGTCTCACCTCTGCTTCCGACAGGGGCACCTCAAATCACATCTGGGTCTGGGAGACAAAGTCACTGGAACCGTCAAGAACAAACAGATGCAGGTCGAGGAAGAAACACAACAACAGAATACACTGTGTCCCGTCGTCAGGCCGACACTTCATTTAGCCAGCAAGGAGTGGACTGAAAACGGATCCACTGATCAGTCTCTGATTCGATCCAAGCGGAGAAAACTCTGCATCTTTGACATTATGTCTCAATCCGTTTTGCGCACTTTCACCTGTAGCTGACTCCTTTCTGTGGGGTGGACCGTGGGCCCCGGAAAAAAAAAAAAAAAAAAAAAATTCTAGTTCGGGGGCCACGGGTGGACACAGTCAATCCCAAGCTGAGCTCTCCTCTTCTGCTGGTTAAGTGGCGATTACCCGGTCCTCCTCCGCTGCTAGGGACTGAGTGACCGGAAAGTCGGAAACAAGACACTGCTGGCGCAAGCACGGATCGTCACGTGACCGGTCAAACCCACCCTGGCGTTAGCGTCCCGCAAAAAAGCCTCTGACATTGACTCCACCCCATTGTGTGACTGACGCCACCTCTGTCACGCCTTACACGGTCATTCTTACTATGGAACTCTGCGTGCGTCAAAAAAAAATGAAATAATAGACACTGCTTTGTTTTTGTTACCAATGACAACAAAGCTTAAGAATTCGACAGATCATGTGGCTTGGCACATATGTTAAACTAAATTATATAAAATAAAGGAATGAAAAACAATTTAGCTTCTTTCCATTCAAAAATCGTCTGAATCTTTTAACAGAAAGATAAATGCTGTCTTAAAAGGCCAGAGGTCAAAAACGCCTTTGTCCTTCTTGTAATCATGCAATACCATTACTTACACCAATGCACTATCAACAGTTACGTTCTATTAAGTACAGCGCAAATGATACAGATTCTGCCTTTTAATGAAACAACGGTTCGGTGTGCAACTGTGTGGCGATGGTGACAGGTGCTGGGATAATGTTTACAAAAGGTCTGGCGACAGCGCCTGACTCACAGACTGGTCAGGGCGTGTGGAGAACATGCTCATGGGGTGGACAGAAGTCATGAAGATCATCCTGTGGTTCCACTGTCCACGAATCGTCACACCTAGCACAGTCACCTGACAGTGACATTCCAGACCACAGTAAACTCATCACGTGACGCGGGCATTCCAGCATAACCGCCGTGTTGTTGTTTGTCCGTCGAGACGACGAAGACCATCTAGTCATCCTGGGATCGGGGGGTGAGTGCGTAGATGGCTGGTCAGGCCGATCTGCGCCCGGAAAGACCTATCACAGTATGGACTGGGGATGGTGGCGGCAGTTGGAGATCTGTTGACACTGGTCTTCTCGCTAGTCAGTGTCTTGTGGAAAGCCAGGTAGTTTCTAGAGACTGTGCCGATCGGAAAAAACAACTGTGATCCTAAGGAGTGACAGCTACAATAACTGACTCGCTAGTTTCCCTGCTTTCTTGAATGCCAGTGCTTTTTTTCATCCCCAGCCTGTGAGGTTTCCGTTTTTTCTCCTTCCTTATTTGGAAGTTGGAACGATGTTTTGCAGTTTTCACGTGGTCTGTGAGCGCGGTCGTGCCGCTTGATCCGTAGAGGAAATCGACATTGCACTCAAAGCACATTTTGCTTTCCCTGGCGTGTCGAGCTTTCGAATCCACAAGTCAATTAAAAAAAATAAATAAATAAATGATGCATAAGCGAACAAAATTGTCTGTCAGTTGATGGGGCCGAGAATGTAACTTGTAGCAGCTAAGGTATGTTTTCCCCATTACAATAAATATGTATGCACGTGTTTACTTGACAGCAGTAAAACAGAGACATTTTCTTAGCGACAGATAATATTTGTATATCTATAGAATGACAAAACAGACATCTGTGCAGAAAGATATCTGTCAACCCCCCCCCCCCCCCCCCCCCACCCCCCCGACCGTCCACCGGTCTCTCCCTCGCCCTCTCTTTCTCCCATTCTCCCATGTGCTCCCCTCCTCCCTCCTTCCCCTCCAGGTTCCCACCACCTTTCCCCTGCGCCCATCCACCCTTCTCCGCGTCCTTCTCGATCCCTCTGTTGTTTTCCTCCAACACAAGTACGCCGTACACTGGTGTGTCATCAATACACCTTAGTGACGGTTTGGTTTAATGTTCACACCCTCCATCACCACCCAACAACAGTCGGGAGTTTTTTTTTTTTTGTTGTTTTTGTTTGTTGTTGTTTGTTTTTTTTTTGTTTTGTTTTGTTTTGTTTTGTTTTGTTTTGTTTGTTTTTTTTGGTGTTTTTTTTTTTTTGTTTTTTTTTTTTTTTTTTTTTTTTTTTTTTTGGGGGGGGGGGGGGGGGGGGGGGGGGGGCGCAAGGGAGTTACCTATGCATGCAACACACTACGTTGATACTATCAGAACGACAACACGATGACAGAAAGTTAACACAGATGCCCATGTTCAAGTTAAATTCTGACTGGATTGGCACTCACAACCTCTGCCAGCCCACTGGGCAGTCCACAAAACAACACCGTTAACTATCTGTACACAGTACACATGCATCTGACCTTTCCTTCCTTTCCTTCAAAAATGAATCATGCGTTGTGTGTGTGACACGAGTTTAAAAGAGTTTTCTCCCCCTTTTTCTCCAAACGACTTGACACGACAGACGACAGTACATGCGCATCATGGTCAGGGAAAAAATGTACACTCGAAGTACAGCAGTAGGTACGTCAACTACACGTCACCGTCGATCCTCACTCTCGCGACACTGAGAGGAGACGTGACGCGACACGCCATGCTATCCTACCCTACTAGGGTGCTTGTCTTGCTATGGAACAACGCCCGTGCCATAAGTTGAAAAAACTGGCAGCTCGGAGAGTTACAAAACTGTTCCGAGCGTGACTGGTGCACCGTGTCGATAAACGGACAATAAACAAGCGGACTGCCGCGAACATCGGCCTGATCAGCTCTCTTCTTACACATGCTACGCGATATACGTGCACCTGCGCAGTACGTGTACTACGCAATTTTTGGCGTGTTTCATGAACTGCGCAACCTCGTTGCAGAATTCATGAACTCGGCAACGAGGTTGCTCAGTTCATGAAACACGCAAAAACAGCATTGCCCAGTACATGAACTACGCACAGGGAGCAAACTCGGTTGTAACCTCAATTCATAGATTGCGTATTTCATGAACTACGCAAACAAGCTCAGTCTGTATGTCCACACAAGAAGATGAATGGTAAAGGCGGAGCAGAGAAGGAAAAAAATAGACCAATACGTCATGAAGTCATCTGAACAGTTATCATTACTCACGTAACTGGTTTTTGATACCGACTGACAGCAAAACGTCTAAAGTTCTTCAGTTGATATCTGTATCCGAAGAAGGCATGGATGCTACTGCTAGTGATCCGCTCGAGGCCTGTGGTCTGATGACTATGAAAAAAAGTTCTCGAGATTTTACGAAGGCTTCTCACTGGCAAGAAAGAAGACCGGGAAGTTTACCATATCAAGAATACTTTGCTATTGTGTCCATTGCTGGATTGGAACGTGTTCCGCGCAAGTCATCGGGTAAGTGCATGATCACCGTGCATGATCACACAGAGCCGAGTATATGAAGTGCTTGAAACAACACAGCAAGCAGCAGGTAAATGTTTTCAAATACTTCAGTCATTTGCCAGAGGTGTATTATTTTGGTCACTGTCTCTTTGCTGACAGTATGTCAGTGAGTGGCTGACAGTAAGTCAGTGAGTGAGTTCACTCGAAGATCTCTCTCTCCTCCTTCTCTCTCTCTCTCTCTCTCTCTCTCTCTCTCCCCACTTCACCTCTCTCTCTTTCTCTCTTCACCTTCTCTCTCTCTTTTCTCTCTCCTCCTCTCTTCTCTCTCCTCTCTCTATCTCTCTGCCTCTGTCTCTCTCTCTCGCTCTCTCCTTCTCTCTGCGTGTGTGTGTGTGTGTGTGTGTGTGGTGTGTGTCCCTCTGTCCGCTGTCTCTATCAGTCTGACTCTCTCTCTCTCTCTCTCTTCCCTCCTCTCTCTCTCTCTCTCTCACCCCCTCTCTCTCTCCTCTCTCTCTCTCTCGCTCTCATCCCCCTACCCCCCCCCCCCTTTTCTCTCTCTCTCTTACCGTTTCTTTTTTTTTTTTTACTTTAACTGGAGGGCATGGTTGGCGAAAAGAAGACCTATGCGAAGTTGAAAGACCGCCATGACAACATTCCCCTCATGGCTGTGCGCGCCTTCACTGCCCAGTGTGTGAACGCTGCCAGGAGAAGAGAAAAGAGGAAGAGACTGTCTCTGGAACAGTCATCTAGTCAGACTGATACTCGTTTCGGACCTGAATCGCAGGGGGGCAAGCAGACCTTGTCGATATGCAGAGCATGTGAAGTATGGGTCATTCTCGTCATCCTGCATTACCAGGAGCACCTGAGCAGTTCCACTAGCTGCGTCCTCTCGAGACCAAGAGTGCCATAGATTTCGGTGCTCCTAGAGTTCTGCAAAGTGATAATGGTAGAGAATTCACCGCCAACGTAATTGAAGAACTTGCCAAGATGTGGCCTGAGCTGCTTTTGGTCAACGGAACGCCCATGCCATCCCCAAAACCCAGGTTCCGTGGAGAGGTCCAATGGAGTGATGAAAGACAAGTTTACGGCCTGGATGAGACACCATCGTTGTCCAGATTGGTCTTCAGGCATACGATTTGTCCAGTGGCAGATTAACTCAGTTGTTAGTGAGGCAACTACTAAAGAACCATATACTGTGATGTTCGGCAAAAAAAACGTGTACTGCTTTGGCATCATCTGTACCCATTGAGTTTTCTTCAGAAAATAGGAAGTGGGGTGTATGAAGGGCAGCTCCTAGATATGATAAACGGACATGCTGTAGGGCATGGTGCAGGGCAGACTGACGTCACAGGACATGTTCGACAGACTGGCGCAGGGCAGACTGACGTCACAGGACATGTTGGACAGACTGGCGCAGGGCAGACTGACGTCACAGGACATGTTGGACAGACTGGTGCAGGGCAGACTGACGTCACAGGACATGTTGGACAGACTGGCGCAGGGCAGACTGACGTCACAGAACATGATAGCCTGGTGCATGGCACTGACTGACGTCACAGAACATCATGGACTGACTGGCGCAGGGCAGACTGACGTAACAGAACATGATCGACAGACTGGCGCAGGGCAGACTGACTGGTCACAGAACATATTGGACAGACTGGCGCAGGGCAGACTGGCGCAGGGCAGACTGACGTCACAGGAGATGATAGACTGGCGCAGGGCAGACTGACGTCACAGAACATGATAGACTGGCGCAGGGCAGACTGACGTCACGAGACATGTTGAACAGACCGGCGCAGGGCAGACTGACGTCACAGGACATGATAGACAGACTGGCGCAGGGCAGACTGGCGTCACAGGACATGTTGAACAGACTGGCGTCATGGGTTGGGAACACGATGGTCAAAGGACTTCACAGGACAGGTACTCATAATACAGAACAGATGGATACCATGCAGTCACAGGACAGGAGAGACAGACAGACATAACAGAGATCACAGAACATGTTGCACAGACTGATGATATTAAGGTCATTGTAGAAGGTTGGGCAAAACATCACAGAACGGGGCGTAGTTGATGTTCTACAGGACGGACAGACTGACGTTATGAAGGTCATTGTAGAAGGTGGGCAAAACTCACACAGAACGGGCGTAGTTGATGTTGTTCTACAGGACGGACAGACTGACGTTATTAATTCATTGCAGAAGGTGGTAAAACATCACAGAACGGGGCGTAGTTGATGTTGTTCTACAGAACGAACAGACTGAGGTTATTAATTCTTTGTGGAGGGTGGGCGAAACATCACAGAACGGGGCGTAGTTGATTTTGTTCTACAGGACGGACAGACTGACGTTATCAACTCATTGTAGAAGGTGGGCAAAACATCACAGAACGGGGCGTAGTTGATGTTGTTCTACTACAGGACGGACAGACTGACGTATTATATTTCTTTGTGGGAGGGTGGGCAAACATCACAGAACGGGGCGTAGTTGATGTTGTTCTACAGGACAGACAGACTGACGTTATTAATTCTTTGTGGAGGGTGGGCAAAACATCACAGAACGGGGCGTAGTTGATGTTGTTCTACAGGACGGACAGACTGACGTTTATGAAGGTCATTTTAGAATGTGGGCAAAGCATCACAGAACGGGGCGTAGTTGATGTTTATTCTACAGAATGGACAGACTGACGTTCTTAAGGTCATGCTAACAGACACATCAGATTGAGGTTTCAGACCTCATGGAACATGACGGACAAAATGACGTCACAGGACATGACGGACAAAATGACGTTACAGGGCAGGGTGGACAGAGAGAACCAGGGTGCTGCTGGTGCAGAGAGGGGAGTGATAGAAGAAGACAACACGGACGCCACAGACAATGATGAGAGTCAGGGTGACACAACAGACAATGATGAAAGTCAGGGGGTGACACAACAGACAATGATGAGAGTCAGGGTGACACAGGACAGACCCGATGAGAGTCATGGTGACACAACACAGACCATTGATGAGAGTCAGGGTGACACAACAGACCCCGATGAGAGTCAGAGTGACACAACAGACAATGATGAGAGTCAGGGTGACACAACAGACAATGATGAGAGTCGGGTGACACACAGACCGGATGAGAGTCATGGTGACACAACAGACAATGATGAGAGTCAGGGTGACACAACAGACCCGGTGAGAGGTCAGGGGTGACACAACAGACAATGATGAGATTCAGGGTAACACAACAGACAATGATGAGAGTCACGGTGACACAACAGACAATTATGAGAGTCATAGTGACACAACAGACAATGATGAGATTCAGGGTACACAACAGACAATGATGAGAGTCACGGTGACACAACAGACAATTATGAGAGTCATGGTGACACAACAGACAATGATGAGAGTCATGGTAACACAACAGACAATGATGAGAGTCAGGGTGACGCAACAATGATGAGAGTCAGGGTGACACAACAGACAATTGAGAGAGTCAGGGTGACACAACAGAACCCGATGAGAGTCAGGGTGACACAACAGACAATGATGAGAGTCAGGGTGACACAACAGACAATGATGAGAGTCAGGGTGACACAACAGACCGGATGAGAGTCATGGTGACACAACAGACAATGAGGATCAGGAGTCAGGGTGACACAACAGGACCGGTGAGAGTCAGGGTGACACAACAGACAATGATGAGAGTCAGGGTGACACAACAATGAAGTCAGGTGACACAATGACGCGATGAGAGTCAGGGTGACACAACAGACACGACGAGAGTCAGGGTGACACAACAGACAATGATGAGAGTCAGGGTGACACAACAGACAATGATGAGAGTCAGGGTGATGAGAGTCAGGGTGACACAACAGACAATGATGAGAGTCAGGGTGACACAACAGACAACCCAATGATGAGAGTCAGGGTGACACAACAGACCCGATGAGAGTCAGGTGACACAACAGGATGAGAGTCAGGGTGACACAACAGACAATGATGAGAGTCAGGGGTGACACAACAGACAATGATGAGAGTCAGGGTGACACAACAGACAATGATGACAGTCAGGGTGACACAACAGACAATGATGAGAGACAGGGTGACACACAACAGAGATGATGAGAGTCAGGGTGACACAACAGACAATGATGAGAGTCAGGGTGACACAACAGACAATGATGACAGTCAGGGTGACCATTTTCAGAGTATCATAGCGGCTGCAGCACGGGGTTTAGAAAAGACAAGCGAAAAAAAAAAATGCTAGACCGATCAGAAGCGAAAATGAAGGCGTTCAATGTTGGCGATAATGTTCTCATACCAGTTTCTGAATTTGATTGTGGGCGGGGGCATCCACCCAGCTTGATTGGTATTGTCATGGAAAGAGTGATAGAGACTTCAAGGTAGGAACAAAAGGTGGAGTCTTATCTGGATGATTTGCCAGAAATCAAATTGAAATGACAAAATTAAAACAAAAATTTACAATCGACATGGGTTCGAAACATGAAGAAATGTCCATCAGAACAGCTGTGCGCCTACTCTCGGTGGGTAAGGGGCAGAGAAAAGTAAGATGCTCTTGCAAGACAGGGATGCCTTAAAATAAGGTGCAAATGTTTCAAGAACAAGAGCGATTGCACCAGTGCATGTCACCCACGAATTACTTGCAAAAACATTCCGCAGTAGAGTTTCCTTTCCACAGTGAAATATAATGACGTTTTCTTCGTCTTCCTTTCTTCGCATTATTGTTGTCAATGTCTTCCCGCTTGAGGATTTAAAAAAAAAAATTCTGCTATTTGAATATCGTTTGACTGGCATCTGAATGTGGAACCGAGAGTTCTCAAAAATTTTTTTCCCTGGACACACGAATGACTGCATGCTTCGTCGCAAATTACTAATATCTTTTGTATGGCATTTGTGGGTTCTTTTGTGTGTGTGTGTGTGTGTGTGTGTGTGTGTGTGTGTGTGTGTGTGTGTGTGTGTGTGTTATATTTTGGGTATGCTGCATTAATTTGCAATTAATTTCGTGCTCATAATAAATTTTTTTCCTTCTCTGCGCAGTTATGTGCTTTACTGTTCATCATTCTTGTGAATTGTGAATTCATGTCAATGAAGTGCTTTATACAGTCAATTACGAATCTGTTCGTCATGCGCACCCACATACACAGACTAGGCTTGAGGTTTACAACCGAGTTTGCGCCGTGTGCGTAGTTCATGTACTGGGCAATTGCTATTTTGCGCGTTTCATGAACTGCGCAACCTCGTTGCAGAGTTCATGAATTCTGCAACGAGGTTGCGCAGTTCATGAAACGCGCCAAAAATTGCGTAGTACACGTACTGCGCAGGTACACGTATATTGCGGAACACACATACCACCACCCAGGAATAGCAGAAGTCGGGGTCCTCTTCGCCCGCGAAGGACAAATTAACACACAGTCTCCCATTGCAGTTACCTTCCAGAAACTACGCAGTGACCATCGACCCAGACTTACCGTAATCAACAGCGAAACGGACAGTCAAGCAGGTAGTTTTGAAAAGAAACACCCGGAGGCGTGAGTGGGACCCAGAGTACAGTCATCAACTGCCGAACAAACTGGTTCTTACCGTAGGCAATGGCGACACGGCCATTCAAGCAGACAGTTTCAAGTAGGGTGTTGGTATGGCCGTCTCGCCGTCCTCTACGGTAAGTAGGTCACTGGGTCACTGGTCAGTATCTTCTGATGAAGCAGGTGGTTTCTAGTTGGGGTTCGAATGGCTGTTAACCCCATTGTCACCCACGATACGCAGGATACCGAGTCGCTGGTCACTGTCTTGAGGGTGAAGCAGGTAATTAATTCTACGAGGCGTCTGCTGTGAGAGACTGTACTGAGAGCCCCTCTCACCAACTGATGTCCAAGAGAATAACAGTGAGAATAACTGATTCGCAAGTATCCCTTTTTCGTGAAGGACAATGGGCATCCTTTTTCTCAGGAAAACAGCTGGTACTGACTTCTGTTGCACAATGATCCCCAACAGGAATTTTTTTTTTTTTTTTTTATAATCTATATTGTCGTCATAATCATATCCGTGTTAACTCTAACCGGTGTTCAGCCATTGACGTCATTTGGTATTATTGCGCGTAAAGCCGGAATATAGGTGTGTGGAAAACAGTTGTGATTCTCATAAATGACTGAATGACTGTAATGATAACTATTTTCTATGTTACATCCCCCCCCCCCCCCCCCCTCCCCCTCCCCCATCCCCCCATTTACTATTTTACTCGGGAAGACAATTATAGTCCTTGTGATAATACCTGTTTTTCCCCTATCAACCTCTCGCTGGTTTCCCGAGGAATGGCTAGTTTTTTTCCTCGAGAAAATGTGGAAAACCATTAGAATCGACTTTAGACGCTACGACGCTCCCGTAAACAACGTAGTAGCCTAGCGACTCACGCAGACAGTTATTTAAGTCATAACACAGATCCAGTACAGAAACACTGACACATGAATGTGTGTGTGATCCCCATCACTTAATCCCAAGATACCTTCGCCACTGCTGTTTCAGCTGTGTCTGCATGTGTTAAAATTGTTCTGAGTTCGCATGTTTCAACGATCATCGGAGGCGAAGAGGCCATGTTATGTTCGTGTGTATTTCAAGTTATGCTGCAATGAAATTCAGGTCGTTTAAATCAGTTAATCAATTTGGTCCATTAAACATGAAAATTTGTAAACATTATCAGCAGGATTGCCTATGCACTGAACATTCAAAGGATCGGCTTACCTCTCTCTCTCTCTCTCTCTCTCTCTCTCTCTCTCTCGCTCTATCTCTCTTTACCACGTAAAGAGGTTGTATTCCTTTGTCTTCAAAATGTAGAATGGTATTATCATTATGTTTAATACGTCGGTTTCTTCTTTTCTTTATACACCATTTGTTTGGATTTTTTTTCTTTTTCTGTATACACCATCTGTTTGGATTTTTTTTTTTTTTTTTCTTTTATTTTCCATTATGTTGTACTATAATTTATGAATTTAATAGAATAAAAAAAAAGGGAAAAAAAGAATATTCAAAGAATCTCCTCTTGTCATGTTGAATAGTCAATATGTATCTAGATATGATAAATATATAAAATAACTAAATTATTACCTAAATGGTATGACAAGCTTATGAATAGTCATGTAAATTTATCATAAATCAATGAATGTATAACTTAGTCTGATTAAATCACTGTAAGTAAAAATATGAAATATATATATTGATTAGTGGATAGATTATCAACCAATTTTTGAAAAATCAGATTAAAGAGAATACAAAAATGTTTTGAATAATAAATCGATAAGTGAAAAATCCAGACCAACATTTTTTTTTATTCTAAAGATAACTAAATACTTTAACATTAAGAAGTGAGAAAAACTGTTTCAACAAGTGCAGAGATGAACACGAGTGAGAAAACGTTCTTGTGCTTAGTGCTTTATAATCACACTGTAATAAACTACAGCTCAATGCGCAACACAAAATAAACGAATACATGAAAGAAACAAAATAATGATAATGAAACTGAAACAAACCCAGACCTATTTGATTTAACAAAAGTTGCTCTAACTAAGCAAAGAATAAAGATGAATAAAGAGAAAACTCAAAATCAAGGTTACATACAAAAATACATGCTAGTAAGGGAGTCAAGGGAGTGGTGTATGTATGTGAGAGAGAGTGAGAGAGAGAGAGAGAGAGAGAGAGAGAGAGAGGGGGGGGGGGGGGGGGGGGGGGGGGGGGCAGAGAGCGTGCGTGCCTTTATAGATGTACCACTATGTATGTGTGCGCATAACTATGTGTGTGTGCGCACAAATGTGTGTGTTAAGAGAGAGAGAGAGAGAAGAGAGAGAGAGAGAGAGACAGACAGACAGACAGACAGACAGAGAGACAGACAGAGAGGGGAAGAGAGGGAGGGAGTGAGAGGGAGAGCGAGAAAAGAGAGCGCGCGTGCGTTCGTGGATGAGCTATGTGTGTAAGCGCGCAAAAGCGCGAGAGCGCACGTGTGTGTGTGTGTGTGTGGGGGGGGGGGGGGGGTGCGTGCGTGCGTATGAGCGTGCCCGTGCAAGTGTGCGTGCGTTTGCGTGCGTGCATGTGTGTGTGTGTGTGTGTACGATACGCGGTTCATCCGATCGATGCGTTTCCTTCAATCGTAGAACAAAAAGATTTCTGGGAAGGGATCTATTTTTAGATATGACGTCAATGGCTCAACCAAAGAACGTTCCAAACTGCAGATCAGAGTCTCTTGATGTCGCTGTGCCAGCTGAGTCCGTGCTTAGAGCATGAGTTCACACTGACACGCCGCGAGTTCGAATCCCGCTGGGCCCTCAACATTAGAACCGACAAATTCCTTGCCTATCGGAGCGTGCATTTGTTCCGGCGATGTCAGTATTGTGTTCAGTAAATCTCCCCCTCGATCTTCTCACCTCTGATGAGTGTTGCTTTAAACTTAAATACACACCTAAAACCACTTTATCAAACGCGTCATGGCTTTGTTTTGTTCTATTATTTGATTTTGTAATCCTTCATAAACCAGTAGGGCCTACATGTAAAAACAAAGTTGACTGCTAGCAACAGAAAACAGGCAAAAAAGCATGTCACTTGTCACTTTGGAGAAACTGCACTATCCGGCTTTGCATCTCAATACAACTATGGTACTTTGCCCGCGTCAAAGGATGAAAAGCTCGGCGTGTTACTGAAACTGGTCGAGTGTGAGAATGACAGGAAGGAGGAGGGAGGAGAGGAGTGAGAGTGAGTGAGTGAGAGAGAGAGAGAGAGAGAGAGAGAAGAGAGAAGAGAGAGAGAGAGAGAAAGTATGTACAGGGAGGCAAAGGAAGTTGCTGTACGAACAGTATTCCTCTGGAAGGCCAGTCACGTGATATCACAAACATCGACGTTGTAAGTTCAGCCTCCTTATATACTCTAGAATATTCTGACCAAAGGGGGGGGGTTGGGGGGGTTGGGGGGGGGGGGGGGGGGGGGGGGGGGGGTTGACAGGTGGACGGGGTGTGAAGGGTACCATACTCTGTTGGACTGTCCCGTGTTGGGAGCAGTTTGAACATGAGGTGGAAGAAGGATGAGGAGTGTAGGGGTAGGGTAGGGTGTGGATTGTAGAAGATTCAACACAGCCTCATCTCAAACTGTCCGTGGTGGTACTGCCTGACCAGGGGGGGACAGTTTGGACTGGGACACCGGCACAGGGTCGGTGAAGGAGAGGGTAGGGGCCGAGGACAGTGGAGCTGACGTGGACACCAGCTGATGCTGACGTCAACAGTACGCAAGAAGCATTGGGGGAAGGAGTGAGAGGTAGTGGAGAAAGGGGAAAGGGTGGGTGGGGGAGTAGTCTGGAAAAAAGGGAAACCGGAGGATGACTGATCGTCTAGTTCGTTCACACACATCACTTACTTTTCCCGGGGGGAGGGGGATGGGGGGGGAGGGGGGGGGGGGGAGGCGTGAAAAGAAAACAAAAATTTCGGTTCGGAATATTTCTCCTGTGCTCGTAAACATTCGATGTGATCTTGATAATTTTCTCTGTGTGTGTGTGTGTGTGTGTGTGTGAATGTGTGTGAGTGCGAGTGTAACATGCTCGGATTTTTTTCGTATTAACTGCCACTAGTTAGCTTTTTCCAGTGTCAAAAATACTTCACTTATTCCATGGCATTCCATGATATGCAGAACAACGGAACATAAATGGAATTTTTTTTTTTTAATAATCTGTAAAGTTTTTCTTAACGATTAATTAACGTGAGATGACTGAACGATGAGGATTTCTTTCCAACTCACATACAAACGTGAAGTGACGGTTTTCATCTGACAGACACAAATTTCAGCACAAAAAAAATTGGTTGTGAAGAAAAAAGATATCAACAGCATGTCTGAATGAAAAAAAAATCGAAAGAAAAAAATTACCATTACTCATCACTCGTGGGAATGGTCCCCCCCCTCCCCCCCCCCCCCCCCCCCTTTTTTTTTTTTTTTTTTTGATACGTCTGTAAACTGTGTGTTTGTGTGTGTGCGTACATGTGTGTGTTTGCCCCTGCATGCGTATGTGTGTGGTGTGCAGTGCGGCTTGTTGTTGATGTGTGTGTGTGTGTGTGTGTGTGTGTGTGTGTGTGTGTGTGTGCGTGCGCGCGCGCGCGCGTGTGTGTGTGTATGTGTGTGTGTGTGTGTGTGTGTGTGTGTGTGTGTTTACTGGCCTAACATGATATAAGCTAAGTTTAGAAAGGGTGGGGGTTAGTTTCCGCCGAGGACATTGACGAACAAAGTACACAAGACACGATGCATTTCGACCTCTTGGGTCTTCTTAAGAAGACTTTGCTTCGTTCTCCGCCATCAGTCGCTCCATTTTGAAATCATGATATAAGCTATTTCGAGTTCTAAAGATAGCATCATACCGTGGTACTCAGAATCCTTCAGCTTCTCTCTGAAGTACCTCCAACATGCATTCTGTAATAACCTGTAGAAGAGACAGACTCTGTGTGTGTGTTGTGTGTGTGTGTGTGTGTGTGTGGTGTGGAGGGGGGGGGGGGGGGGGGGGGGAGACGTTGACTTCCGTTTTGTCGAACAGTGTGGACGCGACAGACGACGTGAGCCTCACCCCTCGGCACTGGGAGGAGCTTCGCGCGGCACGCTTTGCTCTCTAGTCCTGCCTCCATCGTGCTCGTTCTATACGGTACGACGCTCGCGTCATAAGCTGAAAGTATGACACCTCGGCGTGTCACCAACCATTACCAGTGAACAGGTGCGGAGGCAAACTGGCAATAAACACGTGGACAGCCAGCAATGCCCAGTTAATGAACTGCTCAAGATGCCGGGAATAATTGTCAAAGGAATATGAAACAGGAAGAACGTGCAAAGATCATGCTTCATTTGTACACACACACACACACACACACACACTACGGAATGGTAAGAGAAAAATTCAAAGAAATAGAGCAGATAGACAATGGAACAGGTAGACGTATAATGCTAGGAAAATAGAATAGACACAAAAAATAAACCACCCCCCCCCCAAACCCCCCCCCCCCCCCCCCCCCCACCCCCCACCCACCCCCCGAAACAGACCAATGAACAGACGGGCAAAGAAAAATAGAGATAAACAGGCACACAAAGAATTGGAGAGAGAATCTGACGAAACACACACACACACACACACACACACAGCAAAAAACATGACAAACTGTACAATCAGATAAACAGACGGACAGTGAAATCGCTAAAGGAGGGAATGAAAAACAAACAAAACAAAGTAACAAAAAAAATACAACAGAGAGACATGACGCAGGAAGAAAGAAAGTCGTGGGGAAAAAGAGACAGACAACAGATATGAACCAAGCATGCTCCTACCTCCACCTCGGACAGGGTCACCTCAAATCTCTTCTTCTCCACCGACCGGTCTCCGACTTTGATCCAGGTGAAGAAACAACTCTGCATCTTTCGGATGATCTCTGACTCCGATGTGGGCAATTCACATGCAGCCGACTCCCTTGTGTGGGGTGGACAACGCCAACCCTGACTTGATCCACTCCATTCTGCTGGGAACATGGCGATGGCCTGTGCCCTCTGCCTGCTGACTGGCGAAAGGAAAGGAAGGTGGGGGACACAGGACATTGCTGGACATAAGCGGGCCTCGTCACGTGACTGATCGGAGCAGTCTCTGGTGTCGGCGTCCCTCAAGCGGTCATGTGACATTGACGCCATCCCTCTGTGTGACTGACGTAACCTCTGTTACACTCCACACAGTCACTTGGGGTTCTGCTTTCTTTCTTTGTGTGTCCTGACCCCTTTCAGGCCCTCCCGCCTAAATCTTTTGCCGACATACCCACTGCCTTGACATGTGCAGTCGTATTCTCCTTCACATGAATGAATTTACAGTTAATAGACATCTGACCATACAAGTTACTGAAGAGAAAGAAAAATAATCAAACGTACCTAAAACAAAAAAAAAAAAGACAAACAAATAGTAATCAGGAAAAAAAAAAAAACTGATTCTGAAAGTACGTCAGAAACATAAGTTAAAGACAGTCTTTTTTTTACGTTCAGTTGTTTACGATAACTTTTTTATCCATACTACAGTAACACACGCGCGCGCGCGCGTGCACACACACACACACACACACACACACACACAGAATGATTGAAAGGCACACACACACACACACACACACACACACACACACACACACACATATATATATATATATATACCAGATTACAGCACACACAGCGAAGGAAGACGGGCATGTGGGGGTGGGCAGAAGAAGTGGAGGCTGATCGATTAGCAGTGGGAGACTAAGGCCGGAGAGAAGTGGAGGTCTGGGTGTACGCTGCTTTCATTTCACACACATCACTTATGTTCTCTTACTGTTGTTATCATTCGAGTTCTACTTCGTGTCTGTGTGTGTGTGCGTGCGTTCGTTCGTGCGTGTGTGTGTGTGTGTGTCTGTCTGTCTGTCTGTGTGTGTGTTTATGCGTGCATGTGTGTGTGTGCGTGTGTATGTATGTGTGTGTGTGTGTGTGTTGTGTGTGTGTGTGTGTGTGTGTGGTGTGTGTGTGTGAGCGCACAAGCGTGTGCGTGCGTGTGCCTAAGAAAAAAAGGAGTAGTTCGGGATTTCTTCTACCTGCGTAAACGTAAACAAAGGCATTGGTCAAGCACACATTAGCTTGAATTGTGTGATTGACCAATTAGTATTCTTACTGTTGTTGTTTTAAGACGTCATAGGATGTTCTGTTATCATAAAAGAATGTGTATGCGTGCGTGTATGAGCGCGCGCGTGTGTGTGTGTATGCGCGCAAGCGCGTGTGTTTGTGTGCGTGTTGTGTGTGTGTGTGTGTGTGTGTGTGTGTGTGTGGGGGGGGGGGGGGGGGGGGGGTGGGGGGGGTGGGGGGGGAGAATGCGTTTCCTTCAAAATCTCTCTGATGCAGAAACACTCAACATGATAATAAAGTTTTCGAGGATTTCTTTTGTCTGTGTGTACGTGGAGTGGCGGGTGAGGGGAGAGGAGGGGAGGAAGTGTGTGTTTGTTTTCAAATCATAAAAGATATTCGGTTCAACTTTTTTAATATTATGATTAAAGATGACATGACTTTAAAATAATCTCCCCTTTTTTTCTGATATGATCAAGACAATAAGAAAATCTATCAATGTAACAAATAGAATCCATGGATATATCTGCCTAAAAAATAAAAAAAATTAAAAAAAATCAAAACCACCCACCGCTCTCTCGCCTCCCTTCCTTTCCTTTTTCTTTTTCTTCGAAAGAAATATGCCTGAAACTGTGTTCCTGTTTTCTGGTTTGTTTTGGTTGTTACTTTCAATAGGTATGTGAACCAGTGTCTACGTTCGTGCGTGTGAGTGAGTGAGTATGTGTGTGTGTGTGTGTGTGTGTGTGTGTGTGTGTGTGTGTGTGTGTGTGTGTGCGCTTGGAGATCGGACGACACTTCTTAAGCAAGTTGTTACATTTCATAGCATTAACCCGGAGGAAAATGTAGTAAACTACATCTGTGTGCCTCTACGTCTACAGACAAGTGTGTGTGTGTGTGTGTGTGTGTGTGTGTGTGTGTGTGTGTGTGTGTGTGTGTGGGTATCGTTTTTCTAAAAACATTCAAATGTCTAACATGGCTGGGATTGTTATTATTATTATCATTATTATTACTATTATAATCATCACCATGATTTTATTTATTTACTTACTAATTTATCTTTTTATTCAAAATAAATGAGAAGAAATGGAAAATACGTGAACGGACATTACAAGTAGACGATGTCGATATTGTAAATGTCACACCAGCTGACATACGTCTTGTATCCGCTTTCAAATGAATGAATACATAAATAAATCTAGTTCAAGAAATTACATTTTGAGTGGCCAACTGGAATTTTCCAAAAATGTGACCAAGGATGAGCGAGGGAAGGAGGAGGGGGGGGGGGGACAGGGGGGGGGGGGGGGGGCGTGCTACGTCAAGTAAAGGCATGTCATTACAGATAAGTTATTCCCCCATGTGCATGGCAAAACACATCTCGCCAAGAGACTCCAGTCACCACCCTCCGTCCTGCCTGCCACCCACCCCTCTATGTCGCCCTCCTTCCTTCACCCCCCCCCCCCCCCCCCCCCCCAGCCTCGCCTACACCATCCCCTTCTCCTCCATATTTCCCTCATTTTTGTATTATTATCCTTCAATACAAGTACGCTGTACACTGGCGATTCTGGAGCTGCGCGGACAAATGCTCACCGGAAAATTGCTCACCGGCTAAATGCTCACCGGACAACTGCTCACCGGACAAATGCTCAACGGAAAAGTGCTGCATCCGGACCAATGCTCACCGTGCAAGTGTTTACAATGCCTGCTAATGAATGTTGAGAGAGCTTCAGTTCAGTGTGGTTCTTAAATCACGGGCCACATATTTTCACACAGTGACACATACTTTCAAAATGGAGGTTATACTCAGTCAGCGCGGTGGGCAGACACTCTGTTTAGATGGGTATATGTACGTACGGAAGTTGCAGAAAAGAGACTGGATTCGGTGGCAGTGTACGATCCAGAGAAGCGCGCATTGCAAGGGAGCTGTAACTACAGATCTGAATGCAAGTACTTTTGCAAGATTCTCATTTGTCTGTCTGTCTCAGTCTCTCTCTGTCTCTCTCTCTCTTCTGTCTCTCTCTCTGTCTTCTGTCTCTCTCTCTCTCTCTCTCTCTCTCTCTCTGTCTGTCTGTCTGTCTCTCTTCTCTCTCTCTCTCTCTGTCTGTCTGTCTGTCTCTCTCTCTTCTCTCTCTCTCTGTCTGTCTGTCTGTCTCTGACTGTCTGTCTGTCTGTCTCTCTCTCTGTCTGTCTGTCTCTCTCTGTCTCTGTCTGTCTCTGTCTCTCTCTCTCTCTCTCTCTCTCTCTCTCTCTCTCTGTCTGTCTCTCTCTCTCTCTCTCTGTCTCTGTCTCTCTCTCTTTCTCTCTGTCTCTATCTGTCTCTCTTCTTTCTCTCTCTCTCTGTATATCTACTTATCTATCTACCGTCTGTCCATCTGTCTGTAGGTTGCGGAGGTACGGTCAAGAATGGAACACAGCCATGAGCCAGATCGCGCTGCCGTCGGAGTGCAGAAACTGAGAGGGCGGATGAAAGCAACAGCACGAGAAACTCGCAGCAAACCTAGTCAGATCCGGGCTCAAGGACTACAAGGTGCATCGGGAAGAAACGCGAGACGGTTTTGGACAGCTGGAGTCTGTCAAACGTGAGCTTCGGCGTCAAAGACGGGCTGTGCTCCCAAAGGAACCCTCGACGCAGCTTGAGCTTGTATTCGAGGATGAATGGAGGACCACTGGTGGCGAGAATGCTGTGCTGTGTTTTTATTCCATGACAGTGGACCAGATTTCTCCCAACCGAGTGACTGTTTTTGCGACCAGGGCAGCGCTCCGTTTTCTTTCCAGAGCCAACATATGGTACATGGACGGTACTTTCAGCATGGCTCCAAAAATCTATGGACAGATGTATGTCATTCGAGCAGAACTCGGAAACAGCGCCATCTCATGTGTCTATGCACTGATCTGCGGTAAACACCAGGGTGTGTATGAAGAGCTATTTCAAGCCATCGTGACCAAGTGTTAGGAAGAACACCTCTACCCAGACCCAGTGACCGTCAGCATTGACTTTGAGAAGGCGGCTATCCAGGCTATTCACTGTGTGTTTGGTGAACATGTTCGTATCCGTGGTTGCTTCTATCACCTGTGCCAGGCTACGTGGAGAAAGGTGCAGGAGGTGGGACTCACCAATGCTTACAAAAACAACGATCAAGTGAGATCGTTTGTTGGGAAAATGGATGCCCTTGCCTTTCTACCAGAAGATCGCGTTGCAGATGGAATGACACATCTTCGGGAAAAACGTGCCAAACGAACCAGGAGTGGATCCAGACTTACTAGAAAGTCTCCTGGACTACTTTGACCAAACCTATGTTTCAGGACGCTTTCGCCGTGCCCAGCGTGACGACGAGGGTCCAGTCCGGTTACGAAGAATTCCACCACAGTTTCCACCTTCCATCTGGAATGTGAACACGGCCACCTTGGCAGATGAGTCCAGGACAAATAACTTCTGTGAAGCGTGGAATAACAGCTTCCGGCAGTTGGTGGGGCATCACCATCCTGGAGTATGGACCCCATCGAGTGCCTGAGAATGGACCAAGCGCTGGCAGCCACAAAGCTTACCCAGGCTGAGAGAGGAGAGCCACCACGGAAGAAACAGAAAAGGGCATTCAGCTGCGCCAGATCCGCCTTCGCACTCTGTGCCAGGAGTTTGCAGCTGGCACCTGGCCTTTGCAGCTCTTCTTAGAAGCTGTTGCACGCAACATTCGACTGATGTAGGTCTTTGTGTGTCAATGTTGTCTTTTTATCCTGAGTGTCATACCCTGAGATCCAGAAAACGGTTGTATGCGGTTGCCATGTACATTATTATTAAGTGAAGATGAAATAAACAAAAAAAAAATATATGTGTATATATACACATGTGTGTGAGTGTGTGTGTGTGTGTGCGCGCGCGAGCGTGCGTGCGTGTGTACGTGCGTGCGATTGTTATGTTCTGTCAACTTAAGATTATATGTAGACAGAAATAATGTGTTCGGTGAGCATTTGTCCTAGTAATAATGTGTTCGGTGGAGGAGCTAAGATTTATGATCTTGCGTTTTTTTTAGTAGAAACATTTCCTCTTGCACAATGATACTATGAACCATGCTGATTATGTCTGGAGAGGGAAACACGATCACAGCCCCCTGTGTTAGGATGATCGATCAAAGTTTTCAATAACTGAATTTTTGACACAATCAGAACACCATAGCACCAGTCAAAGCATCCCGCTGCCAATGTCGGGGAGCAGACTCGCGCCTGCTCTAGATCTGTCATCGCCGCTAGCGGTGTATAGTTAGACGAGTCAACCACGTGAAAAGTAACACGTTTCACTTGGTGTTCTATTAAGTTTCTTCCGTTTAAATAACGTTTGAGACATGTGAATATCAAAAATAAATTGAGAACAGAAATGTCTATGTACATTACTTGTGATCAGGGAAAAATACATAGAAGACTGATTAGGTTGCAAATATTCCTATGAGGGTGCAAAAAAATGTATGTATCACCGGTCGTGGCCACCACGCGTGCGAACGGCTTTGTTTCATTCTTGGTGTACTGATTTTTATGTCTTTTTGTAAAATCAAATTTCAGCGCATTGGAGCGGGCTTTCAGCATAATGCAGCTATTTGACTGTGACTAAACAACCTTTTCACAGCTGGTGAGTTTACATACATTATCTTTAACCAGTTTTATTTCCATTTTAACTTTAATGATTAAAAATCGGTTTTTAGATATCAGAAATATTCACGTTGTTCTTCTTAAGATAAAGACTGCATTCAGCCAGAATTCCGAAGCGATTTTTGTTTTTTTTTTTTTTTTTTTTTTTTTTTTTTTTTTTTTTTTTTTTTGTATATTACTGCCAGTGTCTGTTTGACCACAAATGCCACAGTTCTTATTTACAAGAACAATATCAATTATAAGCTCGTATCAACATGAATTTTAATTGTATTGATGATAAATGCTCAAATAATAAAACAAAAAAATAAAAATCAGTTCTGTGAACTTGCTAAGTTGGTTGTCATCATATCGGAATCAAAACTGATCAGTGCAAATTGTATGGTCATCCTTGGCGTCAAAACTCTGGTTTTGCTTTTTTTGTCTTTGTGGCAGTTCCCAGTCTGTAGGCAGTCAGAAAGTGGCGAGTGTCTCGTGACTATAAGAGGATAGACGACCCCAGTGTACCATTTCCCTCTGAAGAAGTTGATGACTTGACAGTTGACTGGAATCTGTGCGCTCTGTGCCAGAAACCTATTAAGCAAAGCACCTTTGATATGCCCAGCAAAGGGAGCAAAAGGAGATGGAGCAAGGGTATACCTACGTTGCTTACAATTTGACAGCTTTTCAGGAGTTGGGTGAGTCCCCACTTTTCTATTCCATTGTCTAAACTGGATGAAGGAAATGGTTTTGAGGAGACCTTGAGGAAGCACAAGCTTCTTGGCACAAATCCTGTCGTGCAAAAATAAGCAACACTGTTTTAAACAGGAAAAGAAAGCCAGCAAGTGATAACCCAGTCCTGTGAAAACACGGAAACTTGCAGATGAATCTAGCTGTGAGACAGATGAGATGGGCACAGGACCAACATGCTTTTTCTGCAATGGATCTCCCGGTGCAGCAGGGCTTCATCGAGCTCTTACTTTGCCCCTGGTGATGATAAGTTCGTGCACATGCTCAGCAACTGAACGATCAAGAGTTACTCACAAAACTTGCTGTCAAAACATGGTGGCAATGGATTGTCATTATCACGCATTAATGCCTGTCTGCCTTCTACAGACGTGTACCAGCAAACCAGGCACAAGAATCAGAAGAAACAACAAACAGATCAACAGCACATGCTATTGCATTTGCTGATGCTGTGGCTTATATTGAAAGCTTCCGAGATAATCCCCAAACAGCCCCTGTCTTTGGCATGACATTTCTACTTCGTCTATATACTTCTCGTCTCTCACATTTTGGTTTAAATGACGAAAAGGTACATTCTACACACGCCTAAAAAAAAAAAAAAACTGACTGAAGCAGCCATATCAGATCTGAAGTGTGCATATCAAGGGAGAGACGTCATACTTGTATTTGACAAAGACCTGGGTGATGCTTTGAAAAAAGTGTGCGCTATTGATTCTGATGCTCTTCAATTGGTCAAAGCAGCCCAGATCATAAGGAAAGACATATGAAGGGAAAAGGGGAATCAAAGGAGTCTTTGAAGACAACTGCCAAGAACAGTCAGTTCCAGCATCTCTGAAAGTGCTCATGAGCTTTATCCTTGATGGCCCAACATCTATTGATCAATCAGAGTATGATGCAACACCTCAAAGACAAGCAGTTCTCACTCTTTCCCAACTGATTGTTTTCAGTTGTCGAAGGATTGCAAAGGACACAAAATTTCAGCGCCACAAGAAAGACCGAGAAACCCCTCTACCAATTTATCTTGGTCTGAAATTGCGCGCAGAAAAGAAAGAAGGGACTCATTACCATACTTTCTGATCTTGGACTTGGGATTTCTTATGACAGGTTGATGTCAATTTCATCTGAGATAGCACACAAGGTGTGCAGACGATTTGAGGAGGAAAAAGGTTGTACCAACAAACATGAGAAAGGGTTTGTTTGTAGCTGGTATAGCTGACAATATAGACCACAATCCCACTTCAACGACCTCATCAGATTCTTCCATGGGAGCAGCATTTCCCCGTTTCAGCACAGACTCAGTGAAGATGATGGTGAACAGCAAGAGAGGCCACTTATTGAGGATGGAGCAAACAGCCGAAATCGCACCATTCCTTTGTTGTTGCCACCTGAATACACCAATGTGTTTCCTGTGCCTGACCCACACCAAGAACATCTGGTGCCTCCATTACCAGAGGTAATCAGCCAGACATCAGTCCTGAGATTCAAAGCTGCACCAAGGAGTATGCCTGGTTGAAACATGTCTCAGCAGCACTGGAGACAGAGCCTGTGAACAATGAAGATGGAATTTCATGGGCTGCTTTTATCATGCATCTCTTCAGCTACAAGATGGCATCCCATCTGCCATCACTGGACTCCTACCTCTCCATGTGGACAATGCACACTCCACTTCCCTAATCAGACATGTCATGACTGGTAAAAGCAGCCACCCAACACCTCAATCCAGGACAAACACCTGTGCTTGGCATGGACCAGCCACTGTTTGCCTTGCAAAGGAAATTCAGTGGTGCTGGCCAGACACATTTGGTGTGAGAAACAACTTTGTCATCATGCTAGGAGGCCTTCACATAAAAATGGCAGCGTTCAAACGCTTGGGGACTGGCTGAAGGGTTCAGGATGGAATACTGCCATCACACTAGCCGAGACTGCATCCTCTGGTATTGCTGAGTTGTTAGCCAAAGCAGCTCATCTGACCAGAACAAGGCATGCCCACCAAGTTACGGCAGCTGCATTACACATTTTGCAGTGGCGTGCATACACAAAGTTTCTGGAGTCAGACCCGAGCACTCCTTTGGGTTTCCACGACTGGAGCATGAAGATGGCAGATGAACAGCCACAGTTTGCATACTGGACTACGGCCCTGGACTTCCAGTTATGTATTTTTCAGCTTTTCTATGCAATCCGCACAGGACACTTCAAGATGTATGTCCAATGCCTGACGAAGTTGGTACCTTGGATGTTTGCCATGGATCATGTCAACTATACTCGCTGGTTGGCAGTTCACATCCGAGATTTGGCAGTGCTGGAAGAAAACCACCCTGACGTATTCCAACGGTTCCAACCAACCACATAGTATATTGATAGCAAATGAGTCCTAAATAGGTCAAATCTTGCGATATAAAAAGGCAACTCAACAGTCTGTCAGCTTAGGCAATAAGTATAGAGACAATCAAGTACTTGAAACCCCATCTTTCCCTTCTAGAAGCAGCTGAATTGGTTAAATCTGATACCAAAACATGTAAAGATAAGCCATTAAGAAGTCAAAAATACTTGACCTACTTGTTTTTTAAGTGACAAAATGCTTGTTTTCATTTCAAAAATAAGTTTACATAATTTTTTTTTTTCTGCTATAAAGGTAATCACTGTTAGTTATGAACTTTGCAAACTACTGGAGCCAAAAAAACAAAAAAACAAAAAAAAAAAAAAAAAAAATACGATTTTAAGGACTTTGACCTACTTTTAAATGACCTACTTTATTAGAGTCTTACAAGTTAGCTTCAATATAGGCTTGTCTTCATACGTCTTATCGAATACATACTCAGGGTTATTCTGAAACCGTTTTTTTTGTTGCAAGAATGCATTGTTTTGCAAAAAAAAAACGAAAAGAAAGAACATGACACACTGACCTAATTAAATGTATGGCCACGCCCTCCAGAGGTCACGCCCATTGTGTTTCCCTCTCTCATATCATTCAGATAGGGTCTAGGTAACCACATGCCAAACGGCATGCTTCTACTATGAAGTGCACGATTCACTGATATTGACCCAGTATGATCCCAAACAAGGAAAACCGGTTTCATATACATGAATATTATCGTTGTTATTATCTCCCTGTTGATTCTGACGTGTTTGGGCACAGACATCACAGGTTTCAGGACAGTCTGAAATGCAATTCTCTCAAATAGACCGGACTGCAGGGCAGCCAGACCCTGGTGGAGGAAGTGGGGAGATGCCGCGTGGCGCGCGGGGGGGGGGGGGGGGGGAGAAGGGAGGGAGGCAACCCCCCCCCCCCCCCCCCCGACCTTCCACAACCCGAAAAACATATTTAAGAGGGGGGAATATAGTAAAATGTTTTACCATCTCCAAATATTCTTATCACCACCGCGCACCCATACTTATGAAAAGCCGGCTACCGGCAGAAATGATAATTATGACAGAGTCCGGGTAGAGAACTAATGTAACACCACAGTACACGGATACCATCAGAACGACGAGAAGGTCAGATAGGTAACATACATACCCAAGCTCATGTTGAACGCCTGCTGCATTATAAGTGACAACCTCTGACAGCCGACCAACTGGGTGTATTAAAAAAAAAATCAACATCCACTGTGAACATATTGAGATGTAGATTACTCGTGTACCTACCTTTCATGTATATTCCCGAGGAACCACACGGTGTGTTAAGGCCTTTTTCTCCCCGTGTTCTCCACCTGTCCGACACTGGCCGATGTCTGTGTCAAAGTGGATGTCACTCGTCGAGCCTCGCTTCTGCCCGGTAAGAGTTGGATTGGCAAACAAGCGCAACCTTGTCTTGCTATGAAAGTATGCGTGCGTCAAGAAATGAAATGGCAGACAGTTCGTTCGTTTTCTGTTACTAATGGGACAAAAACTTTAAGAATTTGGCGAATTATGTATCTTAGTACATATGCTAATGTAAAAGAATAGAAATATGGGGGGGGGGGGGGGGGGGGGGGGTTAAATAAATCAGCAAATAAAGCTTTCTCTAATTTTGCTTCCTTACATTACCAAAATCTAAAAATTTTTCCATACAAACGAACTAAATGCAGTCTCTAAAGTCCGGAGTTCAAAAAAAGGATATATGTTGTTGTTGTAATAATGTAACCTATTATTTTTTCTTCCACATGTACCATCAACAGCGACATCCACTTAGTACAATGTAAATATAATCCAAATTCTTACACTCGACAGCACGACGGCGAGTAACTGAGGAGCGACGGTGACGGGTGATGGGATAATGTTTACAACAAGCAGTCTGGTGACAGCGCCCGACTCGCAGACTGGTCAGGATGTGTGGATAACACGTTCATGAGGTAGAAGTCATGATGATCATTCTGTGATTCTACTGTCCACGAATCACCAGACACATTCCAGACCACGGTACTGTCATCTCTTTTGACGCGGGCATTGTACTATAGCGCCATAATAGACGCCTGCTAGAAACTACCTGCTTCACCACAGAACAGTGTCCAGCCACCAGAGCACGAAGAAAGGGCCTTTCCACTTTGTCAGCCACACAGTGACCTGCTTAACCCGTCGACAGAGGCATAATGGACACTCAAGAAGGGGCGCTTGAAAGACCGTTACGCCAGCATTGCGTACGGTCAGTAGGTCACTATGTTGCTGGTCACTATCTTGTGGTTAAGGAGGTAGTTTCTAGAAGGCGTCTGCTGTGAGATACTGTACCAGTCAGGGAAAACAACTGTAATCCTAAGGAATAACAGTGAGAATAAAGTCATGTCGGATAATCTACATAGGTATCGTAGATCAATTAATTAATCAAATAATAAATACATAAACACTATGATAAGTTTATGAAGAATAATGACAAATAAATTACAAACCAATAAAGATATATCTTAGTCGTAATCAAATTAATCGAAACAAAAAACGCACATCAAATAACTAAATCAACAACTGAAGAAATCAATCAGTTACCTACAAAAAAGAATATATTAAAGATGAAAGATTCAAATAAACTATTTTAAAATCTGAAAATAAGCAAATACACCAAGAAGAATTAAAAACCCAGGTTCTTGTGTCCAGTCCGCCCTGTGGGTTGGGCATAGAATAGACCCATTGCCCTACCATGCATGTCGTAAGAGGCGACTAAGGCAGGACCATCTCGCCCCGAGGGATAAAGGGGTTTGCGTAGGGCTAAACAACCCTACCTGTGAAAAAAAAACACCAGTTACAGAAACATCAACAACGAACCAAACCATTCACCTGGGCAAGGAAGGGTCTCCATCCCGGAGACTTATGACGCGGTGCAGTGAAAGCCAAAAGGAAGCAGCAAGGCTGACTCCCCTTCTAACACCCAGGACAACAACGAGAGTTGCCACATTGAACATCAGGACGATGTACGAAACAGGAAAAGCCATCCAAGTTGCAAGAGAGATGAAAAACTACAAGATCGGAGTGCTAGGACTGAGTGAGACAAGGTGGCTACAGTCAGGACAGCTGAGACTTTCATCTGCAGAACAGCTGCTGTACTCAGGACACACAGACGATGGAGCCCCCCACACTGAGGGTGTGGCCCTGATGCTGGCACCGAAGGCACAGGGGGCACTCATTGGATGGGGGAACCTGTCAACTCCCGCATCATCACAGCCATGTTTTACCACGAAGAAGAATGACATCAGGCTGAACATCATCCAGTGCTATGCTCCCACCAATGATGCGGAAGAAGAGAGAAAGATGACTTCTACCAGCAACTACAGACAGTGATAGACAGACGAGGAGCAAAGGACATAACCATACTGTTGGGAGATTTTAACGCCAAGATTGGAATGGACAGCACAAGCTACGAGGACATCATGGGGACACACGGACTGGGACAGATGAACGAGAATGGTGAGCGCTTTGCAGACCTGTGCGCCCTGAACCAGCTGGTGATAGGAGGAAGCATCTTCCCACACAAGCGCATCCACAAGGCCACATGGAGATCACGGAGAACCAGATTGACCACATCTGCATTAGCCACAAGTTCAGGAGATTATGGCGGGATGTACGAGTGATGAGAGGTGCTGACGTGTCATCAGACCACCACACCTTATTTAACAACAGTGAGACTTTGCCTCAAGAGATTCACCAACGCCAACAACATACGGACAGGTACAATGTCGGACTGCTCAGAAACAGGGACACACAAGCAGCATTCCAGATCAGCCTTTCCAACAGGTTCCAGCCGCTACAAGAGCTGATATAAGACGGTGAGGCGGACATCCAGACACAGTGGGAACACTGCAAGAAGCTCTAGCACGACACATATGTGAAGAGATCCTTGGCAAGAAGAAGACCCAGAACAAGGAATGGATCTCTGCCGACACCATCCACAAGCTGGAACAAGGAGAGAGAAGAAAACTACGCTGAACACGAGCCGAACAAGAGCAGCTAAGGCAAAGGCACAGGAAGAGCACAAAGCAGCGAACAGAGAAGTAAAGAGGAGCATCAGGAAGGGCAAGAGGGACTACTTTGACGACCTGGCCAGTCAAACAGAAGCAGCAGCCGGACAGGGGAACCTGAAAGACCTGTACCTGGTGAGCAAGAAGCTGACGGGCAAGTTCCAGCAGACAGACAATGTATTATTGACAAAAGACCACTGATACCATTTCTTAGCAGCCGTTTACTCTGCAAGCCAGTTTTAGACGGAAACTCCGCATGCGCATGCTCAAACACAAATCACTTAAGTAGCGGCCCTTGGCTGTCGTGTGCTATAAGTAATTATACCAAACCTCCCTCCCAAAGTTTTTTTTTTTTTAACTAAATAAATAAACATTCTTTGATATTTGCAGTCTAGCAAACTCAAGTAAACAAGATTAAACACATTTTAAACATTCAGTTAATAACCCTTTCTATTGCCCAAATGCTCAATGTCCACATCGATACAATAATAGCATATCAAGCATAACAAACTAGCATGCAAACTTCAATAAACAAAAGTTTTGAAAATTCTAAATTTTCATTTCGAACTAAAGTTTCTATCTACTCTTATCCTTCCCCAGAGAGTGAGGAAATTGTTTTGTTTTTGTTTTTAGACCCACAAGGTTCACTGCCTAATCCACTTATTTAAATGGGCTATACGGGCTTTTACTGATCCACTTGGATAAACACGGATGAGACATTTAAAGGTCCATCCAGTTTCGTTTTTTTTTTTTTTTTTTTTTAACTTCCCGGCCATATCGTATACACAGAGGTTTGGGTGTGGCAGTGACTGGCTCAGGCTCTGTTTCTGGGGAATAGTCTGAAGGTGCCATCTGCTGTTGGACTGGTGCTGGGTTGGTGTTGCTCGTTGGTGGTGGTGTGGAGACGATGGCTGTGCGGTTGCAACCAATAGTACCTTCGGGTGTGTCTTTATTATGTATGAGCTTGGGCTGCTGGATGTGGAAATGACTTCCCCTGGCCGATTCATATCTCTGATCCAAACTGAGTCTCCTGCTTGTAGCAGAAGGAGTTCTCTAGTTGCATGTCTTTGGTCGAAGTTCAGCCGTTGTGTTTCTTTATAGGCTGTCTCTTTCACCTTGACAGCGTCATGGTCCCGAGCTTTAGGCGTCAAGGAGCTGGGAAGTATGGGAACTTGGGTTTTTAATTTTCTTCCCATGAGAAGCTCACTTGGAGATAGACCGTTTCGGGGAGGTGTTGCATGGTACATCAGGAGGGCCAGGTAAGGGTCTTTGTTCTTCTTGAGCAGCTGTTTTATGGTTTGAACAGCCCGTTCTGCTTCTCCGTTAGCCTGGGTGTATTTGGGGGAACTGGTTACATGGGACGAAACCATAATTTTTGGCAAAGCTGGCAAAGTCCTGGCTGCTAAATGGAGTGCCATTGTCTGGGTACCACCACGTCCAGGATCCCACGTACTGCAAATATGCTCTTTGTCTGATGTATTGTCTCAGCACTGGTCAGTTTGGTCAAAGGTTTGGTTTCTACCTATCTGGAGTAGTAGTCTACAATGGCCAAGTATGTTGATCCGTTCAGTTCCAGCAAATCCATGCCAAGGCGTGCCCATGGACAATCAGGGAATGATGAAGGAAGAAGGGGTTCCTTCTGTTCCGGGCGATGAATAAATCGTGATGGTATTGCTTAAGTGCACTAAGTTGATGTATTATTAGTCAGGTAACACACCAAGGTTATCTCTGCACTCATACACGCATATGCACACTCATGCCCACCAAACATTCACCCTCTCTCTGGGAATGGGATGTCACGCATTCGTTTCTCTCCTAACACGACTGAGAACAAGAAATACAATTTCTATGCTACTTATAATCAAACATGAAAATCCAATTACACAAAATGAACAAAACAAATCAACACATAAAAGATCAATACTTCCTAACCCCGGGTTATAATAAAATGACTTCTTACCTGGCCAGTTTTTCACACACACAACCACGCTTTCACACACCACACCACAGTTCTTGAAAAAAAAGTCTCTTCACGTCTTCTTCTTCAGCACTGCTTGATGGTGAAGCCCTTGGTTGACTGGCTCCAGGTATCAGGACTGGGTCTCGTGGTCGTCTCTGGGATCTCGACGTAGAACTCTTCTTCTTCTTCGTCTCTTTTTCACCCACCTCTGGGTTCAAATTCAGTTTGTCTGTCTTCACCCCCCTGGGTTTCAAACTTTAGTTTTTTCTCTTCCAGCTTGTCTTTAACCCTAAGACTTTGCTGTCTCTTCTATCTCCCAGACCACGTTTCTCTTGACCCTAGTCCGTCCTGCTCACTCTCTCCCTCCTCTCTCTCCTCTCTCTCTCTCTCTCTCTCTCTCTCTCTCTCTCTCTCTCTCTCTCCTGGTGTGTTTCTCCCTCACACGTTGTCTCCCTCAGTTTATATAGGGATGCAAACAAAGGATCCCCCCTTCGGGACATGCCTTTGTCCATGCTGCTTCTCAACCCCCCTGTTCACAAGTACCCTGAATTCTCCATTCGCTACATTCTTCTACACATCAGCATTTACACACGTCCCTACCTAATTGGTTAGCAAACAAACACTTGGCACCAAATGGACATCGAAAATTCCCGCCGACTTCGGGGGTCACTTAACACGGTAATTATCTTAGAGAGAGCTACAACAACGTCCACACGCATTCAACCAGCCTGACAATAGAACCAGCTCAGTGCCCCACGGCAATACCATCTGAACGAGCCCAAGACTCCTGCTCTTCAATTACTGTTTACAAAGCGACCTCAGCTGACTGAGTATGTAGCGCCCACTCGATGCACCGAGGTCCTAGTGGTTACGTCCCTCCCCCCCTCTCATTATCGGGAAGGTCCGGACCCCTACTACCTTAGGTGTCTACTGTCACCTGACCACTTCGTCCTCTTGACACAGTTCGACCATGTGCGGTGGGTAAGGCACACTGGTTAATGGGTCTATTACCTATTTGTATACTACGAACACACGTCCCTTTGCCTCTAAGCGTTCTCGACTGTGAAATCAAGTCCCAGTATGTACTCACGAAGTTGCTCTCAGGCCCATAGTGCTTCCTTCTGAATAACGGCGTAGTTTTGCTCGGTTTCGTTTAAGGACCGTGAAATGAAACAGACTGGTCGTCGGGACTGGTTTTCCTGGACTTGTAGCAGCACTGCTCCAATGCCCGAGTTGGAGGCATCAGCAGCAATGATCGTCACCCCCTCTGTGGATGGTAGTGTGCTAGAACTGGAGGCGAAGTCAATAATTCTTTTATTTTTTTCAAAGACTGTTTGTTGTCGCTTGTCCCACATTCAATTTATGTCCTTACGTAATAGTTGACGAAGGGGTGTGGTTTTATTTGCTAGGCTTGGCAGAAATTTCGCCATCTGGTTCACCATTCCCAGGAAACGCTGGAGTTCAGTGATGTTTGTGGGGGCTGAAAATTTTTTGATGGCTTCTATTTTCTTGGGGTCAGCATGGATGCCTTCGGTGTGTCTATGATATGACCAAGGTATTTGGTAGACGTTTGAAAAAATTCACACTTTTCATTAAGGGTAACTCCTGCCGTTTTCAGACGTTGGAGGACCGCTCTGACACGCTGGTCATGGGTGGACTGGTCGGGGGCATGTATGAGGATGTCGTCCATGTGACAAATCACGTTGTCGATGCCAACCAGAATTTGCGACACGGTGCGTTGGAAGACCTCACTAGCGGAGTTTATTCCGAAAGGTAATCGGTTGAAGCAAAAGCGTCCAATGGTGGTATAAATGTGGTGAGAAGCCTAGATTCAGTAGCGAGGGGAATTTGCCAGAATCCACTCTTGACATCTAATTTTGTGAAGAACTTGCTCTGTCCCAGTTTTGCTACGCTCTCGTCCACAAATGCCATTATGGGTCTCCCTCAACACTGCCTTGTTTAGCTGGGTTAAGTCCACACAGATGCGTACTGCTCCATTTGGCTTTGGTCACCACTACCATGCCCGAACACCAGCTGGTTGGTTCTGTTACTGGAGAGATAACTCCCTGTGTTTGCATGGTCTTTCGTCTACCTGGGAAGCGTGGTTGACCAACAGGGAGGCACGGACCGAGACGTCACAACCAGAATCGGCAAGACAAGAGCAGCTTTCGTCATGCTAAAAAGATCTGGGCATCTGGAGGAATCAGCATAAGAACCAAACTCCGCATCTTCAACTCCAATGTGAAATCAATTCTGGTCTACGTATGCGAAACATGGCGGACAACACATACGATGCAACAAAAGATTCAGACATTCTTCAACACCTGTCTGAGGCGCATCTACAAAATCAGATGGCAGGAGAAAATCTTAAATGAAGATCTGTGGGAGCGTGCGGGACAGGAACCAGTGGCCAAGCAGATACTGCGAAGGAAGTGGGGCTGGATCGGACACACCCTCAGGAAGCCAGCGTCCAGCACCACACGCCAAGACCTGGACCTGGAACCTGTGTGAAGGACTGACTGGTGTGTTCAGGTAATTAACAGTCAGGTGACTGTTGGCATCCAAGGCAGTGAGGACATGGTAGGGATGGAGAAAAAGAGACAGTGAGTAAGAGTGAGTTGTGCTGGGCGCGCGCGCGCGCGCCTTTTCGTGTTCGTGTTCGAACCGTCATGATAGCAAAAACATGACAAATTTATCCACTAGGGCCTCGGAGCATGGAGTGACTGCGTGCTAAAGGCTCAGTCAGCTGAAATTGCTTTGTAAACCAAGCCCCCCATTACCTTGAAGGACAGGAACCTTTAGCTTGCTCAGTCGGTATTGCCGTGGGAAAACAAGACACCGTGTTGATGTTCTTGTCAGGCTGGTTGGAATAAGCTTGTGGACGACGTAGTCGTAGTTTTCTAGTGAAAAATTACCGTGTGAAAGTAACTCTCGAGGTGGTCAGAAAAATTCGATGTCCATTTTGCGAGAAGTGGTCGGTTGCTAAGCTGTTATGTAGGAAAGTCTGTAAATATTGATGTGTGGAAGAATGCAGCTAGAGGGGAATTGTGCATGTGAACAAGGTGGTAGAGAAGCAACAGGGACAAAAACATGGCCCAAAGAAGACTCTTTGTTTAAATTCCTATATACATTGAACAGAGAGCGACAGCAGGAGAGCAACACAATATGGTGGGGGGTGGAGAGAAAGAGAGAGAGACAGAGACAGACAGACAGACAGACAGACAGACAGACAGACAGAGACAGAGACAGAGACAGAGACAGAGAGAGAGAGAGAGAGAGAGAGAGAGAGAGAGAGAGAGACTGAGCAGGACGAATTAAATTCAAAGAAAAGCGTGAACTTTGAAACAGAAGTGGAAGCAAGGTCTTTAACGCGGAGCTTATGCATCAAAGACAAGCTGAGAAAGACCGACTTCGACACCCACAGCAGGGTAAAGAAGAATGAAGAAGACGATTCCCACGTCTAAGATGGAAGTCCAAAACCCAGAGGTGGTGAAAAAAAACAACAGAAGATTTCTGCGTCGAAGGAGAGCCCCCAGAGGCGACCACAGAGACCCAGTCCTGGAACCTGGTGCCAGACAACCCAAGGCGTCACCATCACCCAGTGCTGTAGCAGATTTGCAGAGACTAGTTCGAGAACTATGATGTGGTGTGCAAGGGTGTTTGAGTGTGGAAATCTGGCCAGATAAGAAGCACTTGTAGTAAATAACCCTGGATCAGGAAGTATTGATCTCTTTTGTTTTGATTGTATTCCTTTCCAAGCATTTGGATTTTTCATGTGTACTTACAAGTAGAGTTGAAAATATATTTCTTGTTCTCAGTCGCGTTGAAAGAGAATCGAATGCGTGACACCCCATTCCCAGATAGATAGAGATAATGTTTGGTTTGGTGCATGAGTGCGCATATGCGTGTATGAGTGCAGAGATAATCTTGGTGTGTTAAGCCTGACTTATACATCAACTTGGTTCACTTAATGCCATCACGATTTTCTCCGTCCTGTACAGTGTGCGTGTGGCACAGCGGCCTACGACAGGTTCTCAGAGACTTCAACATTGATGAGAGGCTCGTCCAAGTCATCCAGGCCCTCTACGAACACTCCAGCAGCACAGTACTTCTCAATAGCCAGCAGGGACAGTTCTTCCCGACCACAGTCGGAGTCAGGCAAGGGTGCCTACTGTCTCCGGTCCTGTTCAACATTTCTGGAGAGAATCATGCAAGAGACCCTCGAAGAACACCAAACCACCATTAGCATTGGCGGCAGGCCGGTCTGCAACCTTCGTTTCGCAGACGATATCGACCTCATGGGGGGCAGCAACAGCTCACGAGACCTCCAGCAACACCGAGCTCCAGGATCTCACAAACAGACTTGTCACAAGAGCAAGTGCCTACGGCATGGAGGTCAGCACAGAGAGGTCAAAGGTCATGGTCAACAGCACGACTAAATGCAGTGCCAACATAACCATAAATGGTGAACCCCTGGAAGAAGTGACCAGCTTCAGGTACTTGGGAGCAACCCTGTCCAAAGATGGCACCTGCACAGCAGAAATCCGATTCAGGATCAACTCCGCATCAGCAGTGATGGCCAGATTGAACAGAGTGTGGAAGAGCAACATCAAATTCCACACAAAATTCCGGCTCCACAAGTCACTAGTTGTCTCGATCCTCTTATATGGTTGCGAGACATGGACACTGTTGGCCGAAACAGAAAGAAGAATCCAGGCGTTTGAGACCAGGTGCCTGAGGAAACTACTCCGCATCTCCTACAAAGAACACAAGACCAATGATTATGTGCGGAACCTGGTCACTAACCTAGCTGGGCCCCACGAACCACTTCTGGCAACCGTCAAACGACGGAAGATGGCATGGTTTGGCCACATAATCCGTCACAACACCCTCTCCAAAACCATCCTTCAAGGTACCGTTGAAGGAGGGCGCAGACGAGGACGGCAGAGAAAGAGCTGGTCCGACAATATAAAGGACTGGACCAAAATGACCATGCCAGATCTCCTCAAGACAGCC
>JADBJO010005286.1:42500-52500 GCA_016801955.1 Conus betulinus
TAGCTCTTGCAAGGGGAATACGGATTGTAAATGATGAGGTGTACATGTTGCTGTGAGTCTTTTGCTGTGGTGTTCGTATCAGTACTTTTTTTTTTTTCAAGTGTTGACAGTCGTGTGTTGGTCGTGTGTGGGAGTGGCCAGCCGGAATTGAATGGCACACAAACGGACCAGTGCAAAGAGAACGCACGATCGAAATGGCATTTTGAAGGGACGTACAGAAAACCTTTTTTCTTACCATCTAACTAATCCGGAGTGAAGAATAAAGAAAGATAAAAAAAAAAAAAAAATGGAGCGATAGGCGAATAAAAAGATGAAAAGATTATTGACGGAAGGTACACTCACACAGGCTCACACACACAAATAGGCCGCGCGCGCCTCTCTGTGTGTGTGTGTGTGTGTGTGTGTGTGTGTGTGTGTGTGTGTGTGTGTGTGTGTGTGTGTGTGACCGCACGCCCGCGTGTGAGTATGTGTTTGTGCGTGTTCCTAACTCAAATGATGATGATGATGATGATGATGATAATAACATAATATTAATAATACTGATAACAACAACAATAATAATAATAATAAATAATAATAAAATATTTTGTGGGGAAAGGAAAAAGCCAGAGCATTTCGGGTTTCCTCCATTTTGCACAATCGTGGATTTTAAAAAAATATTTTTTAAAAAAAACACTGGTTAAGCACACATCAAAATAAAAATAATGTGTGCTTGAGCAACCATTTTTTTTAAAGACATTTTTGAATGTTTGGTTATCATGGAAATGAAGCATGCTTTTTTTTTTATTTGCTTAACAGATTTGCATTTCACTCAGGATCTGCTGTGTGCAGAAACACAAAAGATTGTAATGAAGTGTTTGGAGATTTTTTTTTTTTGGGGGGGGGGGGGGGGGGGGGGGGGGGGGGGGGGGAGGGGGGGGGGGCGTGGGGGGAAGGGGAGGATGATGGATACGGAGAGCAGATTTTTTTTTTTTAACAAAATAGATTTTTTGTTTGAACTCTTCTATTAGTTGAATAAAGATGGAGTGACTGAATTTGTTTTTCAGTTCTGACCGCTAACAACTTTAGCGAAAAATCTATCGATGGAACAAACAGAATTCATGGGATATCTGGATTTAAAAAAAAAAAAAGAAAAAAAAAATATGCAGAGATATACATATACATATAAATGAATGAATAAATAGATAAATAAATAGGTAAATAAATAGGTAAATAACCAGCCACAACTCCTTCCAGTCCTTCCCTTCTGTTCTTTCCAAAGAAATATTTCTGCGTGAAAAAAAAAAAATTGTCCCTATTTGTTTGTTCTTTAGTTGTTCCGTTTATAACATTAAAACCGAGGAAAAAATAGTAGTTCGTACGCCTGTGTGCCTGTGCATCCACTGGTATTTATTTGCTTGTTCGTGCATGTTCATGTGCGTATCCATTTGGGGGAAACGTTCAGATGGCGTGACTGAGAGAATGGTATATTTTCATCATAATTATTACTTTTTTATTCTTATTTCTATCTTATTTCATCATATCATTATATTATTATTATCATCATTATTGTCATTATTATCAATTTACAATAAATAAGAAGAAATTAATAATACGTACGTGGACAAAAATTACAAGCTGAATAATTCATGTCGATAATGCAATTTCATACCAAGTGAAATATTTTTAAGTTCACCTTTAAATCAATCAATGAATAAATAAGTTATCTCTTTAAAGAAAAGACCTAATTCAAGTGGCCAGCTGTGATGGTTAAAAAAAAAAAAAATAAAGAGTAATCATGAACGAGGGAAAGGAGGGGACAGAAAGCCTGGTTTTTGGTGAGCTATGTCAAATAAGGTCATTTTATCACAAATAAATCACTTCCGCATGTCCATGACAAACAGACATCCCGCTCAAACAGACATCAATCAACATCCATCCGTCCTTTCACCCACCCCTCTATGTCCCCCCCCCCCTCCCCCCCCCCCCCCCCCCCCCCCCCCCCCCCCCCCCCCCCTCTCCCCCCCTTCTCCTCCACGTCTTCCTCCATGTTTTGTATTACTGTCGTCCAATACGAATACACCGTACAATGGCGATCGTGGAATACCATCAGTACAATTTCGTTCCATTCAGTTCTACATACAGCTAAACGGAGACCCCAACACTCGATTCAACGCCTACGGTTCGCTACTCGAGATGACGTCATCCGTCGCCGCCATATTTTTGATGTATACATCTGCAACGCGGCACTGAAGCCGATTCCTGCCACTAGCTGTGTTGGGTAGAACTGAACAACTGATTTGAGTGAAAATGAAGTGGCTGCAGGCGGAAGTTTAAAACATATTTTTTAAAAGAATTGTCAGCGAGTCCGCCAAACAGCAAGTATAAACAAACAATTTACAGGAAAAAAAAACACGACGCCGGACTCTCACATTTCGAGTTTTGCTTCGTATTAAAACACAACGTTGAAGTCGGGGGAGTGTGTGTGTGTGTGTAGGGCGGTTGGATTGGCGAAACACCACGAGCCAAAGTAAGTGCACTCTTCAGTGCTTTTAAGTACCGCTGACTTGTGTAGTGCTGTGAGAACTTGCCGGCAGGATGAAGCTGGCGGCAGTGACCGTGCGTCATCGTCCAACAGCCGATCAGAGATGGGTGCACCTGTCTCTCTGTAGCGGCATGTGGTTTAACATCCACATCACCACCACCCCTCCCCATCTCCATCCCAAGACAGTCGGGGAAGGGAACCAATGTAAACTACACTGACACCTAAAGTATATATATATATAAAAAAAAAAAAAAAAAAAAAAAAAAAAAAAAAAAACTGGTTAAGCACACATCAAAATTAAAATGTGTGCTTGGGGAACGATTTTTTTTAAACAGACATTTTTTGAATGTTTGGTTATCATGAAAATGAAGCATGCTTTTCTTTTTCTGCTTAACAGTTCTGCGTTTCACTCAGAATCTGCTGTGTGCAGAAACACAAAACATTATAATGGAGTGTTTGGAGATTTTTTTTTCGGAGGGGGGGGGGGGGGGGGGGGGGGGGGAAGGGGGCGTGGGGGGGAGGGGAGGACAGGATGGATGTATTGATGGTATTTTGACACCACCAGAACGACACCAAGATCTAATAGAAAAACACCTATGTTCACGTTGGTCGCCTGCTGGATCACAATTCACAAATCATTGACTGCCGGTCAACTGGGTGGTCTACAACAACCGCAGGGGGGGGGGGGGGGGGGGGGGGGGGGGGGGGGACAGACAGACAGACAAAGAGACAGGCAGAAAGACAGAGAGAGGGTGCACATGTACCTACTTTCATTTCATTCAAGTCGAACCAATCGGCATCATCATGTGTCTGTCATTGTTTGCCGAAGGCCTGTTCTCCCTATGTTCTCCACCAGTCCAACACCAGCGGACATGGCGGTGGGCAGGCTGATGTCTGTGTCACAGTGGACGTCACTCGTCGAGCCTCGCCTCGCTTCGATAGGAGGAGATCGTTGGAGGACAGCGCACCTGTGTCATTTTTATGGAACCGTGCGTGCGTCAAGAAACTAAATAACACAGTTCACTTGTTCTTGTTACCAACGCGGACAAAGATAAAAAAAAAAAAAAAAAAATTCGGCAAATTACGTAGCTCATCACAAATGCGAAAATAAATGAATAGAAAAACACACAGGAAACAAAAACACGTATACACAGAAACGAAATAACACAGTTCACTTGTTCTTGTTACCAATGGCGACACAAGGGAACACAAACAAAATTCGGCGAATTACGTAGCTTAGCACATAGAAGACACAGTTCTTTTTCTTCTCTCTCTCTCTCTCTCTCTCTTTTCTCCCCTTCAGATGCGGATAACACCTACGCCTGAAAATCTACATTTAGCAAAACATACTAGGAATCTGACAGGAAAAACCCACCGTCATCATATTATTTTTCTTTGATTCAAATTAAATGAACATTAGTTATATTTACTGGTCTGTGCCCCCCCCCCCCCCCCCCACCCCCCCCAAAAAAAAAAAAAAGAAAAAAAAAAAAAATGTATATATATATATATATATATATACGTTGCGCACGAGCTGATGCTACAAACATACAACATTATTCTTTATTATTCTATAAACAAAAGCGTTCCCGGCAAATGTGACTTTCTTTTTAATTAGGTAGGAGCAATAGTTTCTTGCTTTAGACAGGGACAGGTTGAATGGGGAGGAGGGGGATGGATGGAGGTGGGGAGAGAGCAGATGCGGGGGCAGTGGGGGTGGAGAGAAGGACCCAGGGTCACCTGCGTCAACAACAATCAGCGCTAATCACACGCTGAGCGGACCGGCGCCGCTTTTCCAATGGGTGTCATCATCGTGACCAGGGTGATGGGAAACACTTCAGCTTCAACCCATGAGAAGTTCAAGATGAGCTGGGTAAGGAGAGGGAAGGGGGTTAGGGACGAGTGTTAACAGCGGCCTTTCAACGCCAGTTCTCGATTTCTTTCAAGACTGTCCTCGCCCAGGGCATGAAGAGAGAGAGAGAGAGAGAGAGAGAGAGAGAGAGACGTATAGAGAGTACCTATCGGTAGCCTTATAACCCTTTTTTCCCTACTATGGCATGATGCACGCGTCATTAAATCGAAAGTCTATTGGAAAAATAATCCCTGTTGCAGCTACCTGTCGACATATAAATACGTATGTAACAATCCCCCACTCGCAAAAAAGCAAACAAACAAACAAACAAAACAGTCTCATCTCTCCAAATTACATTGCCAATATATATCTAGAAAAGCACCCATGGAATGCCAGTGTTCCAAGAAACGTAATAACACACACACACACACACACACACACACACACACACACACACACACACACACACTGCAGCACCCATTTTGTGCCGAATATGAAAAGATAAGCGATTGTTCGGATATGGTTTTCGTTGTCCCAATGTTGTTTGTTTTACCTGAAGAGCTAAAAGGTCCAAATGACTCGTGTTTTGTCCTGTAATCTGTTGGTCTAGTTTGTCCTGCGGAAAAAGTAACTTTTCTTTTTTAAATTTGCTACGATTTCCGCCTTCGGTCGCCTCGCTTAGAAACTAGTACAAAAAAAAAAGTAAATGTGTAAAGGACTGAACGAAAATCGGATTCAAAACAAACAAACTAAAGCAGGAAGAAAAACATGAACAGAAAAATAAAATCAACTGAACAATTGAATAATAAGTAAAATAAAGATGATGACGACATGTGCCCGTCGCGCGCGCGCGCGCATGTGTGTGTGTGTGTGTCTGTCTGTCTGTATGTGCGCGTGTGTGTGCGCGCGCGCGCGCGCGCGCGCGCGTGTGTGTGTGTGTGTGTAAGCAAGTAAGCAGTCGCAGTGTTGTGTTATTCGCCATGAAGACCCGTCAACTAATTTCACAATCGTAAAAGTCGTATGTCACCGTATGTATTCTGTGTATCCTGATCAAGGAATGGGGGTGCATGAGATATGTGTGTGTGCGTGTGTGTGGGGTGGGGTGGGAGCACTTTGGATTGCTGGCAGCCCAGACTGCGCGATGTATGCGTGTCCCGGAAGGTGATGTAGTAGGGGGGGGGGGGGGGGGGGAGGAGGAGGGAGGAATGAAAAGTAAGAAAAGGTATAAGGTAATGTTGCTCATAGCCCAGCCGACCGGAAAGGCCTGTATCATGCTTGTCACCGCGTTCAAGTCAACTAACTGGCCTTTATCTTTAAAAAAAAAAATCACACATTATTTTTTTAATCACACAACCGTTTAAAACACACCATCTAAAAAAAAAACCAGAACTTTTGTTTAAAATCTCTCGTCCGTAAAATCTTAGATCAGATGAAAAATGTTAATCTCTTTAAGAAATTCTAAGATCACATCAACTGGGACATCTCTGAACAAGGTTTTCATGGAGTCTGCTGTAAAGTGTTTATGTCTCATATCATGCCACTCTCAACACTCTAAAAGAAATATATGCTTCACTGTGAGTGGTACATGACATGGAATGCACCACGGGGAATGGAAAATATTGCAGTGAAGACAACCCAAACTGCCCTTGGGGGAACAGCCTGGGCAGAGGGCAATTTAGCAGGCCCTGGCACTGAGTTCAACGGAGACCTAGGTCTCAGTTGATGTTTGAAGCAAGCTGTCTGTAGACAGATTTCAGGCCAAGGAAGCCCCCTTCAAGCAAGTGTTTCGGCCCTTATCTCCTGACACTCTAGGGGGGTGGGCCACACCCGGTTCATGACTCCGGATGTCCCTCTGCTGCCCCCTTTTTTTCCCATCTCGGGATGAGCCATGGCTGGGATTCGAACCCATGCCCTTCTGGACATGCTCATTTTCCACTTAATGACTCGCGCACTAACCACTGAGCCACAGGGACACCTGATATTTGTAGGAAATTAAGCCTTATGAAGTTCACTTTTGTCCTCCTTGACCAGATCCAGCTTGAACACCTCTCTGCTGCTTCTTCCATTGCTTTCAGGGCTCTGGTTTTTTCCCTCCCTGCAACTGAGAGCTGTTTCACGAGGCTGTATGCAGACGTTCCTACAAACCCCCTAGCTCCAATTTCTGCTGTGAGGACTTTGACCTGATAGCCTTCTCTCCTCAGGCTTTTGCCAGATCAGCATACTTTTCAGTCTTGTAGATTTGAGCTGCCTCCATTCTGTTCTCATATGGCACCGTGAGCTCGATCATGATCAGCTGCTTGGTTGACTGAGAGTGGACTACTATGTCTGGTCTCATGCCACTCTTGCTGATAATCTCTGGGTGACTCTTCCATTCTGGGAGGTCTGCAGTGCACTCCCAGTCATCTGCCCCGTCCAGCAGACTCTGCCTGCATGTTCCGAGTGGCACTGTTGTTCTTGGCCATGATTTGCTGCCTCTGCCGTGAAGAATGTTGCCGGTGCTTTTGGAGTCCTGATTTTCCCTTTTGTGGTGTTGGTACTAGCCCAGACTACTTGTACAATCTCTTTGAGCACTTGGTTGTGCCTCCATGTGTACCTTCCTTGAGCCAGGCTACTTTACATGAGCTAAGGACATGCTCCACAGTTTGTTTTTCATGGCAGAGGGGGCATGAAGGATCGTCTGTTTTTCCCCACTTCACCAGGTTTGCATTTGAGGGCAGAAGGTCATATGCAGATCTGAGAATGAGCTGATCCTGAGAGGGGCCATGTGCCAAATGTCATTCCAAGTGAGACTTCTTTGGAGTGCATTCTCCCACGTTGTCCATTGCCCTTGCTGGCTCTGCTGGACTGCTTTTTGAGTCTTTTTTGGTCTTCTTCTTTTCTCATCTCCTGAATCATCATGTCTCTTTTGGCTTTTCCTTTGGCCTTTGACCACCATTCAGTTTTGGTCACCCCCAGTCCTTGTCTGTTGGTCTGTGTGTGTGTCCTGTTATTCTCTTGATCTTGAGACTTTCTTTTGCAGAATCCATCGCCTCTTGAACTTTCCATTTTCTGCCTGTCTTCAGCTGGGGCTTGATTGCTTCTACCACCTTGTCTCCTGAGTCCTCCAGCATGCTTTGAAGTCTGATCTTCCCTGCTTTGTATTCCTCCAGGATGGATTTCAGTGGTAGTTTCAGCTTTGCTTGGCGACAGTACAGCGCTATGTCAGTCAGACAGGGTGGGACACCCAAGCCATTTCCTTGTGAACTTGTTTATTTTGGATTCCATTGCCTCCACTATGCTGGTGCAGATGTCGTATATCATCAGAGGCCATAGGAGCTTTGGTATCAGCATGAACTGCAGACACCAGACCTTGTATTTGCCAGGGAGCCCACACTGGTCAATGGTCTCCAAGCCTTCTTCGACATCTGTTTGGTTTCTTTTGCTCTTTGTGTGTCTTTCAGCGTATCATCATACCATCTTCCAAGGCTCTTGACTGGCTCTTCTGTTACTGTTGGAATGGTCTGGTTGGCAACACTGAAGACCACAGATTCGGCCACTTTTCCTTTCCTCAGTGAGAGACTCCGTGATTTCTTTGGCTTGAACTTCATTCTGGATGAGGCAACTATGTCATCCAGCCTCTCCAGCACATGACGTGTCCTCGTCTTCTCTGGATGAAAATCACTGTAGTGTCATCCATGAAGGCCTTGAGAGGGGGCATCTTGTATCCATCACCAAGGTCTGTTTGTCTTGCGCTGCTTGTTGCTGCTCTTCAAGATGACTTCCATTGCCAACACGAACAGTATGGGGGGAAATTGCACAGCCCATTGCAATGCCCACTTCCAAGTTGATCCAATCTGTTGTGTACTCCTGGTGGTAGAGAAGCGCATTGAGAAGCCATTTGAAGTACTTCTTGAGCATGTCGCGGATGTTCTTTGGCACATGGTACATCTCAAGAGCCAAACTGTATCATCTCATAGGGTACAGATCCATATGCGTTTGCCAGATCAAGCCACACTACGTCCAGGTCTCTCTTTTCTGTTTTTGCTCTTTGGATTGCGTCCCAGATCATTGTGGCGTGTTCTACACAGCCAGCCACGCCTGGGATGCCACCTTTCTGGACTAACACATCCATGTACTTGTTTTCCATGAGGTACTTGGTCAGCCTTGCTGCCATGACAGAGAAGAAGATTTTCCCCTTCAACGTTCAGTAGTGATATTGGCCTAAACTGGCTGAGATCACTTGAGTTTTGCTCTTGGGGATGTACACACAATCTGCCGTCATCCACTGGCCGCTGATCTTCTGGTTTCTCCAAGCTGATCGCAGCAGCCTGTGGAGCCACTCCAGCACCTTTGGGACATTTCTTGTACAGCTGGTAAGGTATTCCGTTTGGCCCTGGTGATGATTTTGGCTCTGGCTTTGTCGACAACCTTCTTGATTTCCGCCAGCGTTGGAGGCTTGTCATTGAACTGTTTTCTCAGGGTTGGTTGGCCACACCAGGCTTTGAATGTCGAGAGAGTTATTAACTGGTCTCGAAGACTAGCACCCCACAGCACGCCCCCCCCCCCCCCCCCCCCCCCCCCCCCCCCCCCCCCCCCCCCCGCTTTGTATAATATCAAAAACTTAAAACTGAAAGCAAACATCTTTAGATTTTTTGAATAATTTTCATAAACGTTCATTCTATATTTGGTTCATGATAATAAGTCCTTTATCTGCTTAGGGGTGAGGGTTGGGGGGTTGTTAGAATGTGTGTGTGTGTGTGTGTGTGTGTGTGTGTGTGTGTGTGTGTGTGTGTGCGTGTGTGCGCGCGCGCGCCTCTCTGTGTGTGTGTGTGTGTGTGTGTGTGTGTGTGTGTGTGTGTGTGTGTGTGTGTGTGTGCGTGTACATGTGTGTGTGTGTGTGTGTGTGTGCTTCAGCGGCTAACATATTTTTCTCTTTTTCACAAAAATCTTAAACATATATCCGGTCATCTCAAAACGCTGAGTTCTGCGTTACATAATACAAACATAAGCATGGAATGTGAAGAGGATTATTTTCGTACAAGGAGTATAATTTTTTGTTGTGATTAATTGTACTTCGCAACAGGATCAATAAACGTAAAGTGACTTCAATTTAATTTTGTCTTGTTTTGTTTTTTTCACCACACTGTCCGAGACTAGTGTGAAGAGGAAATGGGGTGAGGAACCAAAAGAGAAATTTTACGGGTTGTCAGGATAAGCTAGAGAGAAAAAAAAAACCTCAATCGCCTCTTCCTCCCGTTCTTCTGTTCTTTTACATGAAATTGCTAATGGCTAGTCCAGACTGTCCGCAGGAATAAGCTGGGCAGGGAGGACAGTTTGCACTGAACACCGGTACACAGCTCCTGGTGTCACTGATAGGCACAGCAGTCTTTGTGTACTGTGTGAGACACCTGCGTCCCGAATCCTAGTTGGAATGCGTTGTTGAAGTTGACATAAACAAACACACGGCGCCGGGGGGAGAAGACGAGGGGGGGGGGGGGGGGGGGGGGGGGGGGGGGGGGGAGCGGGGTGTTGGTGTAGAGAGGGTGGCTGATTAGGAGTGGGAGACGCAGACCGACGGGAGCGGAGGTCTTTGCTGAACGCTGGTTTCAGTTCAGAATCTGAAGTGTGTGCAGAAACACAAGATA
>JADBJO010005286.1:55000-72500 GCA_016801955.1 Conus betulinus
GGCTGGCCGATGTCTGTGTCACAGTGGACGTCATTCGTCGAGCCTCGCCTCGGGCCGTTGGGAGGAGTTCGATTCGGCAGGCAGGGCAACTTGGTCTTGCTATGTAAATATTCTCGCGTCAAGAAATAAACTAAAAGACAGTTCGGAGTGGTTCCCCCCCCCCCCCCCCCCCCCCCCCCCCCCCCCAAATGGCGACAATGCTTAAGAGTTCGGTGAATTATGTAGCTTTGGACATACGATGACGTAAATGAACAGAAAAATACAAAAAAGAAAACCAAAGGCTTAAATAATCTTAGCTTCTTTCCTTTAAAATAAATTAATCCTGTAAATCTTCATGTACAAAAAAGATAAATGCTGTCTTAATACGCCAGAAGTCAAAAAGGATATTTCTTGTAATCATGTAATGCCATTACTTTCTTTACCATAAACGGCCAATCGTGAGGGTCTCTAAGTATAACGCAAATCTTGATCTTCTCTCTCTCTCTCTCTCTCTCTCTCTCTCTCTCTTAGTACGACGGTTCGGTATATAGCTGAGATGCGATGGTGACGGGTGTTGGGATAATGTTTAGGGCCTACAAGAGGTTTGGTGACAGCGCCTGACTCACAGACTGGTGAGGGTGAGTGGACAACACGTTTTAAAGAGTGGACAGCAGTCATGCCGTCCATGAAGACCATCCTGTGATTCCACTGTCCACGAATCGCCACACCCAGCACACTCACCACGGTTACATTCCACACCAACGTATTTTCATCTTGTGACGCGAGCAGGCTCCCATAGCCGCCATTACACTTAGCAATGCACTGACAAGAACCTAGCAGAGAAAAAGGCAGACAGAGAAACAGAACAGAAAACAAGCAAGCGAACAGCCAGGGTTACATAAAAATGGTTAAAGGCTACAGATAGGCCGATGAATCAAAAGAAACTGAGAAATAAACAAGAAAATAACAAGCACTTAGGGTTACTTATGTTCCCATGATAAAGTGAATACACACCCAAAACACCAAAACGAATGCGGCTTACGACTCTGAATTACCAAGCAGAAATGACAATATAGAGCACACAGAACAAACACAGGTGTAGCCTTTAGGCTATATGTGTGTGCATGGGTGGGTGGTCACGGTCCATGTGCGTGTTCCGGTGTGTGTGTGTGTGGGGGGGGGGGGGGTCGTAAAGAAGAGGTGAAAGGGGGCGGGGAGGGGTGCAAATGAAAGAAACAACTGATGATTAGTAAAACAACAGTTACTGTAGCAAATCTCTGGCGTTAGCTCCCTGGCTTGTGTCACGTTCTCCGCAGGATTCAAATGAAACTGCCCACATGAAAACTTAACCTGCTGAACATTTTCTTCAACAACAGAACTGGACAAAACACAACAGAAAAAAAAACTGCTAAAAGTAGAACTTGATCAATCATTGTCAACATTTTCCTCAAAATTCAACACTGGGAATCAGCTAGCCATAGAACTTCACATACTCCGTATCACTTTCCAGCTTGTCCCGAACACTGAGAGAAGCCCACAAAGATTATGAGAATAACTTCCACGGCCCAGAGATAGGTCGATATATTATGGAGTTAAATCAGTCCCCAGTCCGCAGACTGGGGTATGCATTGTGGGCAGTTGGGTCCAAAGATCATTGTGTGAACGAGAGCCCCCTTTTGCTTGCTGGTTGTCGTGCCTGCGTGAACTCATCAGGCTTTTGAAGGCTTTCCCACGCGCTGACCAAACCGTCCCTCACCCTCAAGGCTTTCGCGAGATCTTGACTGGCGCAGGCGCTATTACATCATCAACCCTAGCCGGCCAAACTAGCGGCTGCACGTCTTTAGCCAGCTGAACCATGTGACATTTTTACTGTGCGGGGTGGAAGTTCGGATCAACGATTCAGATAATGAAGTTGTGGCAATTATCAGGCGAGGATTCTGGACCTCGTGACACTTGTTTGCGGTTATCTGTGTCTGTTGCTGGCAAGGTGTGGAGCTCAGTCACGCCTGAATGATGAAAGCAGGGCATAGAGACTGCCAGTGTTAATGGAGAAAAAAAAATCACATCAGCGAAACTAAAACAAATTACTTGGGAAAAATTTATATACAAATCTTTTTCCTGGAGAATTTTACCCGGTATTAAACAGTTTGTCAGAAAAAAAAAATCACTCTCAGATTTACTGACAGGTTTAAAAGCTGCTAGCCCCCCCCCCCCCCCACCCCCCCCCCCCCCCCCCCCCCCCCCCACACACACACACCCCTCCCCCACCCCCCCGATCCTCTCAAATGAGGATTACACCATTACATTTAAAAATCTTTACTTAGCAAACATATTAGGAATCAGACAGACAACACAACGATTTGATCACAATTCCTTTTTAAAATTCAAACTGAGTATTAGTAACAATTTACTAGATTGCCCCTCCCCCTCCCCTCACTACCGCCACCACCACCCAAACACACACACACACACACACACACACACATGATGTACACACATGGATATTTTAACTCTGTAAATTCATTGTACACAGGTTGATGCTACCACGTTTTAAGACACTGCTCTGAATTATTCTATATATACAAACAGTCCCTGGCGAATGTGACTTTTTTTTTTTAAGTTGGAGCGATGTTTTCCTGCCAGAGAGGGAGAGGTTGAAGGGAGAAGGAGAGAGGAGAGGAGGACGGAATGTGCCCCCCCCCCCCACCCCCCCGGCGGTGAGCATTTGAGACGCAGTGTCCAGCCAACCAGGCGCCCCTTAGGTTCACATGTGTCAACAACAATCGGCGCTAATCAACCTGACCGGAGAGAAGCCGCCCTTCAAGTGGCTGTCATCACGGTCATCAGCGCCACCAGAGCCCTGCAGCATTAGCACTTGATAAGTTCGGGACCACGACAGTGGTGCGAAGAGTGGGAAAGAGGGGGAAAGTGATTTTCAATGTCGATTCTCGATTTCTTTCAAGACTGTCCTCGACGAGGGCATGAACACACACACACACACACACACACACACACACACAGAGAGAGAGAGAGAGAGAGAGAGAGAGAGAGAGAGAGAGAGACTCACAAAGGGAAGCACAACGTACCACACGGCAGCCTGTTTCTCTTCCCTGCTATGGTCTCATGCTCGCGTCATAACTTGAAACTCCGTTGAAAAAACGATCCCTGTTGCGACAACTCGTTGAAATACGTGAGAGAGAGAGAGAGAGAGAGAGAGAGAGAGAGAGAGAGACAGAGAGAGAGAGAGAGAGAGAGAGAGAGAGAGATTTCTTATGACAGAAAACAATAAGCACAAAAGTTTTGTTTATGCCTTGCCTTCAAAAATGTGAAACACCAGGTATGGGAAAACGAATACTACCACAACATTTCTTTACAAAAGAAAACGCAATTTACGCTGTTACATTACAGGTAGCATGTAAGCATATTCTGATATGCACAGGAAGGGGGGGGGGGGGGGGGGGGGGGGGGAGAGGGGGGGGGGGGAGAGAAAAAAAAAGAAAGACACAGCGTCTTACTTTTTCTAGAGTTCATGGAATCTCGCATAGGCTCTCCAAAGAAAACATCCCACATGATTAAAAACTGTAAACTGAGAGCAAACAGCTCTCTTTCGTTTATTTTTTAGGTGTTAAATAGACAGCCAAACATACTTGAATAGATTTAAAACGGGTCAGCTGTCTAATGTGACTGAAGTGAGCAATTGCCCCAGTGCCACAGAGATCTGATATTCACATCTGGTTTAGCACTCGCATTTCTGAGGTTAAACACCTGCAGCAAGCGCAACCGAGTCTGTTGCTCGAAGATCCGGCTCTTCAGCCATAGCAGGCGCTGCAACTCCACAGCTGACTGATCCATGGCGCAACTCCATTGTCTCTCTAGACACAATGTTGCCAGCTTATCAGGGAAATAAGCTTACTGTTACGTTGATTTTGAATCGGCTACTTCTAACATTTAAAAAAAGACATTTTTTTCGAAATTTTTACTTTGGTTGTTTTGTACTGCGCATAAAATCTGCATTACTTTACACTTTCTTACTTTGTGTGTTGATCTGTAGATGGCCTTTGTGTCAGTAACGTTGCGCTCTGTGTCATTTTCTTTTCGGCCGGTGTTCGTGTATTGCCTCTGATGAGGCTGCCCACACACGCCTGCAATGGCGTGTTATCACAGTGAATGCGGGGGGGGGGGGGGGGGGGGGGGGGGGACCATCCTGTTCCATACTTCCGTCTAGGATTTGAAGTTAATCACTGTACTGTGAGAAGTTAGTGTACCCGAGTCTACCACGGGAGACTCCAAGCACTTAAGATAATCTGAACCTATCTAATCTGTAGGCCTATCTCTCCATCGTCCGCTCTATGTGTGCTGGCAGGACGGGGAAAGGAGAGGGTGTGTGAGGGAGAGAGGTGGTGGCGAGAGAGAGAAGGACACAGGAGAGGGGGCTGGGATGAGAGTGTCGGGGTGTGTGTGGTGGTGGGAGGGGGGGGGGGGGGGGTAAAGGAGTGTGGAGGAGAGAGGGGAAGTGTATGTGTGTATGTATGTGTACGCATGTGTGAGTCAGTGAGAGAGAGAGAGAGAGAGAGTGTGTGCGAGTGCGCGCATGCACGTATGTGTGCATGTATGAGTCAGTGTATTGTGCGTGTGTGTGCGTGTGTGTGTGCATGTGTGTGTGTGTGTGTGCTCTCGCGCGCGCCTGTTCAGTCCTATCTGTGTGACTGAAAGACGGCACGACTTAAACAAGTCAGTCACAATGCTTCATTAAACAAAACGGATAGAAAAAAAAAGACATGTGCGGCTGTGTGTGTGTACTGATATTTTCTTTAATGTATGTTATTTGTCTCTGCACGTGTGTGTGCATATGGATATAAATATTTGTAAATCGTTTAAATATCTGACATGGTTGGGAGAACGGCTACCTATCATTGTTTTTCATTAGTATGACTATTATCATTATTGCTACCATCATCATCGTTATTATCGTAACTGCATTACATAAAATGAAGTGGGTAATAACAGAAGCGGACAAAAGAATGTTTAAGTTGGTGGTGTCGAGAACGTAAGTTGCACCTGGTTAAGATATGTGATGGTTTTCACCTTCAAACGAATACGATAAAATGAATAGCTAGCTAGATAAATAAATGAATGATTAAATATATAAATGAAAACGAATAAATTAATAAACAAAGTGAATTTAAAAAATCTTCTTCAAAAAAGACGTCATTAGAGTGACCAACTGAATTGTGCGAAAATACTGATAGGCATGAGGGGGTGTGAGGAGGTACGTAAAAAAAAAAAAAAAAAGACAGTTTGTAAGAACTGAAAGAAATCAGTGTCCGTGACAGAACAGACATCTCTCTCCAACGGACATCTGTCAACACGCGGCGTTCTTCCACCTGCCACCCTCACTTTCCCTCCTCTCACCCCTACCCCCCCTCTGAGTCGCTCTCTTTCACCCCCCACCCCCCCCCCCTGCATCCTGGCCTCCGCCCACCTTCTTCCATCTGCTCCACCTCCATCCTTGTGTCATATTTCTCCAACACAAGCACGCGGTAGGCTGCACTGGCGATTGTGGTATTGATTTCTAAGTGTGTGTGTGTGGGGGGGGGGGGGACTTCAGGCAGAAATGGAAACTTAAAAGGAAAACGAAGCACCAAACAAAATACAAAACAGACACAAATGGTTTCTATGGGGTTTCTATAGACAGGACAAACAACATTCAAAACAACAGAAGCAAAAGACGAAGATAGTCATTTATCTCTTGGACGTGGTGCAAACTGTAGCATGGGTGAAAAAAAAAAAAAAACAATAAAAAAAAAAAAACGGAATGGAACTGAAGAAAAGAGGGAAGAAGCCGGAGGGGAGAAGATACAGATTAAAATAATAACAATGTGTCGTGGATACATATTGTTTTCATTAAACTACCACACATCCCGCAGCCACCCAAGTAGTGTATGGGGAAGGAATCCTAGGTAACACAACATGGATACCATCAGAATAAGAGAATACTCTGGCAGCAATAATTCCGTTTTTAGGTCGTTCAGGTGCCAGCAGGTTTGAACCCACATTATCTGACAGCCGATCTGGTGGTCAACAACGCATTGAAAAAAAAAATCCCAATAAATATGTGTGTTGTGTACACGAGAGTGTGGATTGTAAAGCGCTTAGAGTTTGGTCTCTGACCGAAGACCGTGGTTACTTAAGTATTCTTGGTAATGATGATGATGATGATGATGATGATAATGCATAGAGTAAACACGTCCTCCTACCATTCATTCCACTAAAGACGAACCAAATAATAAAAACAGCAATACCTACCAATAATTCCATTGAAGACGAACCCAATGATATAATATAATTTAATAATAATAAAAACAACAATAATAATATTGATAATGACAATAATAATGATAATGATAACAATAATAATAATGCATAAACATGTACCCACCATTCATTCCACTGAAGACGAAGCAAATAATAAAAACATTAATAATGCGTAAACATGTAGCTATCATTCATTTCACTGAAGGCGAACCAAATAATAAAAATAATAATAACGCGTAGAGTAAAGATGTACCTTCCATTCATTCACTGAAGACGAACCAAATGATAACAACAACAAGAATATTGATAACAATAACAATGATAATAACAATAATAATAATAGTAATAATAATAATGCATAATAGTGTAAACAAGTCCCTACAATTCATTCCACTGAAGAACCAAACAATAAAAGTAAACAAGTGGGGTAGTTTTTGCTCCCATAAGGAAACCTAACACAGAGTAACTTTTATTCAAGACTGGCACAGCCTTTTAAACTGAATAAAGTCAGACAAATGCAAAGACGAACAAAATGGTGGTGGGGGAAACAAGCGCAGGCCAACAACTAAATAGTCTTCATATTAATGACTTGGCAAAACTTTGGACTTAAAGAGGGGTGGGGGGTGGGGGGGGGGGGGGGGGTGCAGGAGGTTGAAGATGTTAAAACTGTTAAAACTGCGATGGTTCCCTTATGCAGCCAGTGAAGAGTTTTCATATCTGATATATTTTCTTAATTTCAAGAAGTTTTCCCAGTTTTAACATCTTCAACCTCCTGCACCCCCCCCCCCCCCCTCCGCCCCCCTCTTTAAGTCCAAAGTTTTGCCAAGTCATTACTATGAAGACTATTTAGTTGTTGGCCTGCGCTGCGCCCCCCCCCCCCCCCCCCCCCCCCTATTAGATTGTTCGTCTTTGTATTTGTCTGACTTTATTCAAGTTTAAAAGGCTGTGCCAGTCTTGAATATAAGTTACTCTGTGTTAGGTTTCCTTATAGGAGCAAAAAAACTACCCCACTTGTTTACTGTTTGTTGTTTACTGTTCCCTGCCTCATTTCATTTCCAATTTCAAATAATAAAAGTAATGATAATGCGGAAGCATGTAGCCCTATCATTCATACCGTCGAAGACGAACCGAATGCTACTATTAATGATGCTCAGAGTAAACATGGTACCTGCCAATCATTCTATTAAAGACGAACCAAACTGTATCGTGTGTGTTGAGAACCTTTTCTTCCCATTTTCTGAGCGCTACAATCCAACAGCGATCGTCTTCCTCGAACTGACTGTCGTCTGCATGAAACGTGACGTCACTTGGCGAGTCTTACCTCCCCGCTGTGGGCGGAGCTTACCACGGCAAAGAGTAACGCCCGCGTCCCTGCGATGGTACTCTGTGCGCGTCGCAAGATGAGACAATAGCGACAGATTGCAATTTTTTTTTCTCTTTTGTTTTAATAATCGCGAGAAAGTTTCGGAATTGGTGTGAACGTATTGTATGAAAGAAACAAAGATGGAAAAAACTAAGAAAGAAAATGCTTGTTTCTAATCAGAGCCTTTCAGCTAAAAAATCCTCTTGATCCTTAATACCAACAAGATCAATCCTTTCTTAAAAAGCTAGAGGTGAGAACTTTTTTTTCTGATCCACTACTGACGTTAACTCCCCCCCCCCCCCCCCCCCCCCCCCCCCCAACACACACACAATCTAACTATACTATAGAGTTATCATGTTAAAGTGTAAGGCATAAGATGAATGCAAACAATGCCTATTCTCGAAACTTAGAAACTAGGTTCAGCTTACATTTCGTGTAGGACAGTCAGCGACGGTTGATATATGATTTTAGGGGGGGGGGGGAGGGGGGGGGGGGGGATTAATATTTCCCTATCTGGCTTACACCTCTAGTGCGTTATACACACTGAAAACAGTCTTATGGCCTATGTGGATCAGTGAAATGGTGGAGCTTGATCTCTTTTTCAGATGTTTGAGTCGTCCATAATGTTGCTGATGTCTGTCTGATTGTGTCAGAGAAACATGACATCCAATGAAAATTCTTATGGGGAGAGAGAGAGAGAGAGAGAGAGGGGGGGGGGGGGGGGGATTCAACCTGAAAGGAGACACATGTCTCAACACGTGCAGTGTGACGTAACACAGACTGGATGGGAGAGGTGGTGGGGAGGGGTCGGGGGGGGGGGGGGGGGGGGGTGGAGGGTAGTCACCTGAAAGGAAACAGACACCTCTCAACACTCGCAGTGTGACATAACACACGTTAGATCAGAGAGTTGCCAGGCTCTTAACATCCTGGCGGTTGTCAGCCTTTCCCCAGAGCCCCGTGAAGTGACGTCATCCAGCACCTGCTGAGAAAGCGTGGACTCACGACCTGAGTAGGGGAGTCTGGCGACGGGCGGCGTCCTTTTGTACTTTGTTCTGGCTTTGTTCTGGGAAAGACTCGTGCCCATCACGGCATATCAGAAGAAAGGGACGGACGGTTGAAAGCCCCGGGCGCTACAGTTTCGTCAACATGGTCTACAACTCTGTCGTCAGAGTCCAGATTGATCCTGGTGTCGGAACGAAACAAACACAGAGAGAGGGCCGTGAGAGGGGGGGGAGGGGGGAGGGGCGGGCGGGAGATGGCGCAATCCTTCACCTTCATGAGGAGCAAAACAAGCGGTTTACTTGTCTGAATCAGCATGCCCCAAACAGAACAAGAAGGGGAGTGAAGGTGGTGAGTCTTAAATTTTTTTGTGGGTGGTTAAACTTACTAAAAAATTAATGGATGTTTGTTTAAGAGCTTGTTTACCTCTCGATAACTTAAAAGACACAGACTGTCATTTTCATCATGAGCAAGGTCGGGCGTCGAAAGCGAAACTCAACATGTTGTATGACAGCAGTCAGTCTATGTAAATTGGTTTGCAATCATCCTTTAAATTTTTAGAACTAAAAATCTGTCTTGCTGATGTAAAAAAAAAAAAACATAAGCGATGCACTTTTAGAATGATAAGAAATACAGAATTACAGCCGCATAACAGATGCATTATTGAGTATTATATCGCATCCCTAAATATAGTACATGTACTACGTATCGTGTGTGTGCGTGCGTGCGTGTGTGTGTGTGTGTGTGTGTGAGAGAGAGAGAGAGAGAGAGAGAGAGAGAGAGAGAGAGAGAGAGAGAAAACACACAATGAGGATGGCCCATCATTGATGACGCACAGTAAATGTGTGAGCGGTCGTTCATGGCAGACATTGAGTGTTGCCCCTATCATCCATGACAGACGATGAAGGTGGCCTGTCGCTGATGACAGACAGTGAATATGCACGGTCCTTGATGACACACGCTGACTGTTTCTCGTCATTAATGACACAGTGTGACTGTAGCCCATTGTTCAATAAAGACGCACAGTGACAAAGACTCCCCCCCCCCCCACCCCCCCACCTCCGTCATTGACTGTCACCTGTCAATGATAACAGTGTGACTGTGGATTTTCGTCAGTGATGACACGTTGTCCGGCCAACCGTCAGTGATGACATATTGTCTGGCCACCCATCACTGAGGACACATTGTCCAGTCACCCGTCACTGATGACACATTGTCCGGCCACCCGTCATGCATGACACATTGTCCGGCCACCCGTCACTGATGACACATTGTCTGGCCACCCGTAATTGAACACACATTGCGTGGCCACCCGTCATTGATGACGCATTGTCTGGCCAACCGTCACTGATGACACATTGTCCAGTCACCCGTCACTGATGACACATTGTCCGGCCACCCGTCATTGATGACACATTGTGTGGCCACCCGTCATGAATGACACATTGTCCAGCCACCCGTCATGGATGACACATTGTCTGGTCACCCGTCACTGATGACACATTGTCCGGCCATCTGTCACTGATGACACATTGTGTGGCCACTCGTCACTGATGACACATTGTCTGGCCACCCGTCACTGATGACACATTGTCTGGCCACCCGTCATGGATGATGACACATTGCCCAGCCACCAGCTGTCGTTGATGACACATTGTCTGGCCACCCGTCATGGATGACACATTTTCCGGCCACGCGTCACTGATGACACATTGTCTGGCCAACATCATTGATGACACATTGTCCGGCCACGCATGACTGATGGCACATTGTCTGGCCACCCGTCATGGATGACACATGCCCGGCCACGCATCACTGATGACACATTGTCTGGCCACCTGTCTTCGATGACACATTGTCTGGCCACCCGTCATCGATGACACATTGTCTGGCCACCCGTCATGAATGACACATTGTCTGGCCACCCGTTACTGGTGACACATTGTCCGGCCACCCGTCATGGATGACACATTGTCCGACCACCCGTCATGGATGACACATTGTCCGACCACCCGTCATGGATGACACATTGTCCGGCCACGTGTCACTGATGACACATTGTTCGACCACCCGTCATGGATGACACATTGTGTGGCCACCCGTCATGGATGACACATTGCCCAGCCAGCTGTCGTTGATGACACATTGTGTGGCCACCCGTCACTGATGACACATTGTCCGGCCATCTGTCACTGATGACTTATTGTCTGGCCACCCGTCACTGATGACACATCGTCTGGACACCCGTCACTGATGACACATTGTCTGGACACCCGTCATCGATTACACATTGTGTGGCCACCCGTCACTGATGACACATTGTCTGGCCACCCATCATGGATGACACATTGCCTGACCACCTGTCACTGATGACACATTGTCTGGCCACCCGTCATCGATGAGACACGGTAACTGTGACACCCTGCCATTTATGAAGCTATATGACTATGGCCACTTGTTATTGGTGACAGTGAGACAGTGACGTCAACGTCATTGATGACACATAGTGACTGTGGAGGCCGTTATTCATTACACACATTGACTGTAGCCCCCTTCACAGATGACACACAGTGAATGTGGGTACAGATCCTTGGCATATAGGGTACAAGTCCTTGGCATATAGGGTGCAGGTCCCTGTCCTATAGGGTGCAGGTCCCTGTGTTCAAGATGAAAAGTGTAAACCCAGCAAGTTTGTGTGCTTTAATGACTGTGATATCTTTTCTGTGAATTTGTGTGACAGTGCAGTTTCGCATTTCCAACATGGCGGACATGTAAACATGCAGGTATGTTTTTATACCCGTGAAACACTTTAAAAATTCAGACACTTAGCAGACACCAGCGCTCATCCATTTCATTTATTTCCACCAGACATTTTATCAGCAAGCAAGCGTACGTCATTTAAACGAATTTAGAAATGCGAATGTGCTGTGTTTTTCTGAAACCTGGCTGAGCGAAGAAATAGCAGACGACATTTTAGCTTTGGACGGATTTGGTGTGCCACTGAGAATGGACAGAGACAAGCGCGTGACAGAGAAATCAAGGGGGGGAGGGGTGTGTATGTACGTGAGCGAGAAGTGGTGTAACAGTGAGAACGTTAAAAGTGCGTCGTCAAGTGTGTACGCGTGACGTGGAACTTTTAGCAGTGTCACTGCGACCGAAATACCTGCCACGTGAGTTCGGACAGCTCTTCATGACTGTTGTTTCTTGCCAGCTTACAGACCAAGTGAAAACACAACCTATCACTAAAAAGCAAGTGCAGTGTTGGACACAAGAAAGTGTTGATGAATTACAGGCTTGTTTTGAATGTACAGATTGGAATTTGTTTTTGAATTCTAGTTTTGACATTAACGAAGCCACCGATGTTATTTCCAGCTACATTTCTTTCTGTGAACACATGATTGTACCTACTAAAACTATCAAAATATTTCCCAACAACAAACCTTGGGTTACAAAAATCTCTGAAAATAACTCTAAATGAGAAAAAAAAAGAGCTTTTCAATCATCAGGCAATAAAAGCGATCGTAAGGTTGTACAAAAGAAACTGCAAAAACGGAGATTGAAGAATCAAAGAGAGCTTACAAGAGAAAAGTTGAAAACATGTTCCAGAATGGAAATATGCGAGATGCATGGAAAGGAAAAAGGTTTTATCAGGTTCAGGTAAATGTTCAAACCAAAATATTAGTAAAAAAAAAACAGCAAAAGAACAGAAGCAATTTGCAGAAAAGCTGAACGATTTTTACTGTAGATTTGATGATAAAGATTTTAGTAAAGAATTATTAAAGGAAGGGAAGAACTCCAAAGCAATGTTAAAAACGATGTTGATGGAAGTGATTCTGTTGTGATTGAGGAAAATGATGTTCAGTTGTTTTTCAAACGTTTAAATGTGAGAAAGGCAATGGGCCCTGATAATATCTGTGGAAAATTGTTGAAGGTGTGTGCTTCTCAGCTCTCCTATGTTTACAGTCGTTTGTTTACCTGGTCACTTAGAGAATGTATAATTCCTGTTTTATGGAAAAATGCCACTGTATGTCCTGTTCCCAAAAAACGCAACCCAAGCTGTTTAAATGATTACCGACCAGTTGCCCTCACATCTGTTGCAATGAAATGTCTTGAAAGAATTGTCCTCAGTTATGTTTTAAAAGATACTACACAGTACCAAGACCCGTTTCAGTTCGCATACCAACAGAACAGATCAACAGATGATGCCACACTCACACTTCTCCATCATGCTTTTTCACACCTCGAAAAAAAACCTGCCTCCTTTGTACGCATTCTCTTTATTGATTTCTCATCAGCATTCAACACCATACAACCACATCTGATGGCAAAGAAACTCATTAACATAAATGTGGGTAACAAGCTCATTCTTTGGATAATTGATTTTCTTACACAGAGGACACAGTCTGTTCGATATCAAAGTGTTGTTTCGTCTTCCAGAGTCATTTCAACTGGCGCACCCCAGGGTACTGTTTTATACCCAGTGCTTTTTACTCTGTACACAAATTGTTCAGGAAGTGATTCAACTTTGTACATTAAATATTCAGATGACTCAGCACTTGTAGATCTTTCCAACTCTGATTCTGTTTACTTCAAGGAGGTTCAAATTTTTGTTGACTGGTGCGATCATAACTATCTTGATCTGAATGTAACAAAAACGAAAGAAATGTTGATTGATTTTAGAAAGAATCCAAAAGCTGTACCACCACTTTTTATCAAAGGTGCTGAAGTAGAACGTGTTGAATCATACAAATATTTAGGAACTTTTATAGATAATAAGCTGAATTTTAAATCCCATGTTGAGTATGTCCACAAAAAATGTCAAACCAGATTATATTGTCTTTGGTATGGTGGGTTGACTGTGAAGAGCAGAAATGTGCTTGAGAAAGTGGTGAACGTGGGAGGAAAAATCGTTTGGTGAGAGACAAAAAAGTCTGAGTGAGCTATATATAGGTGCCGTGTTAGTTGTAAAGCGAAGAAGATTACGTGTGACCAGAAGGGTAGAGGTCCCTGTCCTATAGGGTACAGGTCCCTGTCATATATTGGTACAGGTCCCTGTCAGGTTCCTGATAGAAAGCACAAATTTCTGTCAGTTCCTGTCTCGCGAGGCCCCATTTTGCCTGCAGCATCGTGTTGCTTGCTTTGCGGTCCGGTTCGCCGCTGTGTATTTAAAGCGCTGTGTGCGAGAGTTCCTCAGTTGTGTTCTGGTTTGGGAAAGGAAATAAAGGGAAGAAACTCTACGTCGTTCCCACTGCGTTTTCTTTGCTGGCTGTTGTCCCTTGGCTTCTGAACCTGCACGTCTTTGCCTGGCACCCCCTTACCACTCCACACCATCACACGTGCATTAAGGCACTCGTTGAATTTGTGTTATAAGTGTTGATTTGCCAAGAAAGAGCAGTAGACTTAATAAATAAGTGGGAGAAGAGGGAGGTATTTGGGTTGATGGCGGGCTGAAAAGATAGTGGATAACACAAATTTTCGGAACTGCTTTTGTGTCTGTGAAATCTGGAATTTTGACCTTTTCGAAAGGAAATAAACATTAAGTATGTATTTGTGTACTTTTAGCACTATAATGTCTTGTAAAATGAAAGAAAAATCGATTTATGTTATGAAGTTTTAAACTCTTAATGTTAACACATTCTCATCTTATTTCTTATGACCGTCAATTATGTGCCCGTCAGTTTCAGTACATTATTTTCTGACATGCAAAATCATCATGCCATTATTGTTAAGTTACTTAACACCGATGAACACACAAAGGGTTCTGGTGAAATAATGAACACAGTGGTTCCAATACATACCGGTCTGACATCCACAATGAACACGCGACCAAACTATAGTGTAAGTGTAGATGTCGACTCAATATGCATAGGAATGTCATAATTGTCATATCCTCCTTATCTTCACTAACCAATATCATCAAAGACAATCATGGCTGTGATTCTGTATGTAAGCCATATTCTCAAATTCAGAATATTCAATTACCAAATAATGCAGTCACAATAAACTATATGTGTTTTTCTCCCAAATTCGACTGTACGAGCAGTTTGCTTTTGCCCGACTCTACGTAAAGATTTTCAAGTAAACTTATTAGCCCTTCTGCAATTTTTGTTTTCCCCACTCCACGTAAATATTCCAGGTGAAAAGATTCGCTCTTCTGGAATTTTGTTTAAGTACGGTGGTTTTGGACAGCAAATTTTAAAGTTTCGGCTGGGCTGGTGAAAATGTTCATGAATAACCCTAGAACATGGCAGAAGTCAAGAGTGTTGTAAATGCAGCACAGTGCTGGAGAGGAGCAAGACATTTTTTCGAAGGAAGCTGCAAATGTTGTTGGAAATTTGCATGCAGATTGCTAATACTAAATATGTATCAATAGAGTTCTTTTATTTTGAATATTTACATTTGTGTCGTGGTGGAATACATACACTTGCCAGTTTCTGAAGGCGTAAGAATCAAGGTGTGACTTGATCCAAAGAGCAAAGGGTACAGTCTCTTTAATAAGGTGGCTCTTCGCGCAGAGAAAAGAAAAAACTGCAGGGAGGTATTGCGTGTGTGAAGTAGACCGAAAGGTGGTAAGGGCAGGGATGGAGGCTGGAGTGGAGACCAAAAAAAAAAAAAAAAAAAAGAAAAGAAAAGACGATGATGGTGGATTCTACTCGGGCCAGGAAAATACAGGCGGAGCCCAGTCAGTGCATGTGTCATGTCTTTTGTTGACATTGAAAGAAGTCTGGGCAAGGAGAAGACAGTGCAGCATAGCGGCGGCGGCATCACAGTGCTGGACACACAGACATCACACCCAAGAAATGTCTCCGCTGGTGTTGTTGTCGTTGTTGTAAACTGACAACCTCGTCCAAACACAGAGATTGATGCGACTCAGTCAACCTGTGGTCAAGTTGACCTGCAGCCCTAATTATATCTGGCCAGCAGACAGCAAAGACAGCAGGCAGCTGAGATACGTGAACTGGCTCACGGGAAAGTGAATTTTGGCTGATTTGTGCTAAAAGACAGCAGGCAGCTGAGATACGTGAACTGGATCACGGGAGAGTGAATTTTGGCTGGTTTGTGCTAAAAGACGGCAGGCAGCTGCGATACGCGAATTGCCTCATGGGGAAGTAAATTGGCCTGTGCTGCGTGACTATATCATTATACCGCAAGTACGTGTGTGTGTTTAGCGCCAGTTAAAAAGTCTGTTCACTGTTCACTTGTTGGCATAGATCCTTGAATCCTGGAAATATAAAAAGTTTGTTAAGTCTTGGTTTTTCTGTTTTCAGTGATCTAGGATTTCTTACTTTATTTCACCCTGCTTCACCACATAACTTGTCTGCACTGGTATTGTTGCTTCGTGGACTACCTTTTAGTGTTGTCACTACTTGCTTGTGACTTAAAATGAAAAGAGAAATATATAATAATGATAATAATCATCAATCGAGCTTATATAGCGTTCTTCGATGAGAAAAAAGACTCATCCTCAGAGCGCTTCAGGAAAAATAAAAGTGTCCGTAAACATAGCAAAATATATTGAGAAAAAGGCATCAAAACAACAGCTCATAAAGCAAGCACTAAAACAGATGCACAAGCCACACACACCCCACTCCGTGTTTCTCCCCCCACCCCACCCCCACCCCTTCACCACACACACACACTACACACATGACATTTTATGAGCAACGCTCGACAATAATTGGGAACAGAAGAGAAGAACCAACCCCCATCCCCACCCCCACCCACCCACCTCCAATTTCGTGAATACTGCGCGGGGTACAATTTAAAACATGCAGAAGAGAGTACACACACACACACACACAGGGCAAACTCAACACAAACTCAGCAACAAAAACCCACGCGCCACGCGCGTAAACGCACACACATGAACGCACACACACAAAAGCACATTATAAGCATTCAGGCACGGAAGCGCGCGTGCACATACAAGAGGCGAAGGGGATGGAGAATGCATGGGAAACACGCATTTACCCGCAAAGCTATGGAGAAAGACAAAAGGACTTCGGAAAGAGCTGCACACTGGTTGGCAATCATTATTTCCAGCTATTCCGGCTGGTTTATCCTGTGTTCACGGTTTTATTGTTTTGCGTTTGATCTTACTTGTCTCGCTGTGCCATGTGTTTCACACACACATGCCAGCATGAGCCAAGCTCTTTGCTTAGTCAAGATGCGCAGGGATCGAATGGCGTGGGTGTTTCAGTTGTTATACATAGCTTCGGCTCACTTTGCTGGTCACTGAAGCGTGCCGATCTATCGCATCTGTCCCACACTGTCCCCGCTTGGCTGGCTTTTTTTTTTTTTTTATCGCTTGCGCCTCATTCATAGGCGCTGAATTATTTGTCAGGCTCTGTCATTCTCTCACGACGACTGAAGATGGTCATGTTGTATGAAAATTATTGTTTATCTATATATGAATCCATTTTGTAACTGTGTGCTGCTACTTATACTATATGTATTCATATTTCCGCTTAGCTTTTTCCAAGTGTGGGCTCTGAGTATAATTTCTCCACAGCCTTTTTGAGATCGCTTCATCGTTAGTGCAAGGGAGAGAAATGTTGTCGCTAAGGGTTAGAACCCAAATACGGAAATTGTCTGTTTAAAATTTTGTCAATGTCCCACAAAATGTGCCGAAAAAAAAAAAAAAAGCGTTAACTGGTAGATAGGATCGAGGAATTGTCTCCCCTCTGAATGACGAGTGAGATCAGCTGGGGACATATTTAGACTGATGACCACAGTGGGGGAAGCAACTCTGACGACATGTCACGTCTGACCACTGTGAAGACATTGTCTCACGTCACGCGGCTCCGCAGGTGACGAGGTCATGCTTCTCTATCAGAGGACAGT
>JADBJO010005286.1:75000-87500 GCA_016801955.1 Conus betulinus
TTCAGATGTTATTTGTATTATTCTCGTTTTCTCATTAATTTATTTAGGTTTTTTCCCTTAAAATGTCAGTACAACACTATGTTAACCTGACAGTAAATGGTTTCAGTCAGTCAGTCAGTGTGTGTGAACGGAGAGTACATGATGACTGGTATGCGCAGAGCATAGAGGACAGATATATTGGAAGAAAAAAAAAAAAAAAAAAAAAAAAAAAAAAAAAAAAAAAAAAAAAAAAAAAAAGTAAGGTAAGAATGGCTAGATTATACTGATGACAAAATGTAATAGGCAGCCGATGACTGGTAAGTTGCCAGCGAATCTAAAACGATCCGAAGCAGACCCAGTCGATTCTCTTGGCTCAGTTGTCGTTATTAATGAAACATGGTTGCAACCTTTGTACCCAACCTGAACAGCAATCAAACCAGAAGAAGCATTTTAAACACCACGTCTAAAGAAACCAGGATGATCCAGTCTGGGGCGGAGAGCGATGGCTACCATCTTGAATGGAGATGGTATCATGTTTGTAGAAATTTCTTGAGAGTGGCCACAAAATTCTGGGGAGTATTATGCGAACCTTACAAACCAACAACGATGCAATGTCATTCTCAAGCGCTGAGGAAACTTGACGAAAGATGCGTTGTTTCCACCAACACACGGCCCCTGCACTGAAGTTTGCTGCTGCCATAGCTGCATTTGCCTGGGCAAAGCTTTGCGACAGACAATGATGTGATGAAAGATGTGAAGAGCTTCCTTTAGGAACAGACGAAGGCTTTCTCCAGAACTAGGTTCCAAACACTGATGGTTTGCTTTAGTTAGGTTCTGAAGTTGAAGGGAGACAACGCTGAAAAGCAACTGCTGAGAAATGCTGCGAACGTTTTTCAAGATCAGCCTTTGTGTGTGAGGAGGTTTTTATACACATCGGCAGATCCCTTGTTTTTTCTGTTTCCAGTGCTATCTTCAAAACCTGATTAAAAAGAATAGTGCGCAAAGCAAACAAAAACTAACCAACCAACCAACCAAACAAGCAAACTGTTCATTGTTATGGTCGTTTCCCACACCGAACTACAACAGTAGGCCTACAGAGTCAGACTAGTACATTGATGAGGTCAGTACTTTGTTTTCTTTGTTGGACTTTCGCAGGTTACCTTACCTTTGCTGACACCGGACAAAACTCAGAATAGTGCTTACTTGGTGATGACAGTGTCTTCATTGTTTTCTTGACTGAATTTGTTCAGTTACACTTTTTGTCGTCCGTCAATATGTACCTGATGGTGGACAGAAACTAAACTGGTGTTTTGTGATCGGTGAGGTCAGTGGTTTAACTTTGCTTTCTCACTTGATCCCCTCAGTCTTGCAGTACTTCGTCGTCAGATTCCGCCGGTGCTGGACACAGACACTCAAAGTCTTCCGTGTTGTGAAACACAGACCTCATGTCGGTGGAGGTACCCGCTCTGAGGTATTTGGTCGTCTTCCTCTGTGTGTGTGTGTGTGTGTGTGTGTGTGTGTGTGTGTGTGTGCGCGCGCGCGTGCGTATGTGTGTGTGTGCGCGCGCGCGCGTGCGTGCGTGTGTGTGTGTGTGTGTAATTTTGGGGCTTCTCGTTGCTTCCTGTGAATGATTTCTTCTTCGTCTGTCATCTGCTTTCTCAGCCTCCCTCCCTCCCCTCGTTCTCGCACTCTGTCTCGTCTGTGTGTGTGTGTGTGTGTGTGTGTGTGTGTGTGCGCGCGCGCGTATATATGTGTGTGTGTGTGTGTGTGTGTGTGTGTGTGTTTTTTATGTTGTATCATTGCAATGTACACATACGACATTCATTCTTTGCTAAGACCAATGACCCAAACATCTCTCTCTCTCTCTCTCTCTCTCTCTCTCTCTCTCTCTCTCTCTCTCTCCCCCCCCCCCTCCTCTGTGTGTATTTGTGTGTATGAAATACATCAATTCAGTACATATTATATTGATAGCATTGCATTGTTATCTTGCTTTTTCCATTTAGGGAGGAAATACATTTTTACGAGCTCCTTCACCTATTTTTTTTTCAATGATTACCACCCAGTTGTATCAATTATTCATTGATTCATTTGTTATCAACTTGTTCCTCGCTATTATCAGTAATAGTAGCAGTACGAGTATTATTACTACGATTTTTATTCCCCAGCTCTGCTCCGTCCACGCTTTCAAATCCTAAATTTCGCACACCAAGAGAGATAACTCTCATCATACTTCCTAACAACCTGTAATAATCTGTCATTACCACTTTGAGGCAGGTCGTTCTTTTTTCACTTTCAAAAAAGCCTCTCAAGACGTCTGTGTTTGAAAAGTTATCTGTCGCCGTGTGTCTTCTCCTAAACATGCTGCAATTCTCTGTAGCAGAAGCTGAGAAAATAATATATTCTGCTGACGGAAAGAAGTTAAATGCAATGGGCTTCTTTCTGCGATGGAGGTTTAAAGCTGTTAGTCAAAGTTTTATCCTGTGTTTTGTCGTTTGTTACTTCTTGTTTTCGCTAAAACTGCACATTGACCATGCGTCCCAGAAAGACTGAGGGGTGAGAGGGGTGTAGTCGGTGTCAGGATGAGGGGGGAAAGAGGGGGGGGGGGGATAGGAGTGGGTAGGTAGGGGGGCAGTGAGCGGACGGGGTGGAGAGGAGGTGAGGAGAGTAGGGGTTAAGAAAATGGCAAACACGACTGGAGGTCACGAGGAAAAGAGGGATGGGGTTATAGGTTTGAATCCCGATCTATTTGTAAGCAGTGGCAGAAATACCTAGTCAGCATGTGTGTGCATGAGACACTGAATTTGTTCTTTGTTCGCTTCATCTCTACGTCGTGGAATGGTTTGGTCCTCCTTATCCATAAAAGGATATACAGACCATGCAGCTGTGTGAATGAATATGTTTGTTGTATAGGTATCTGTATAAAGACAAAAACCGTATGTATGACTGTATCAAAATGGCGCGCGCGCACGCCCCCCCCCCCCCCCCCCACACACACACACACACACGTGTGTGTGTGTGTGTGTGTGTGTGTGTGTGTGTGTGTGTGTGTGTGTGTGTGTGTGTGTGAAAGATGTTTAGGGTACAATCACGTCAAACGGAACTCTACAGAGTCTTTTAAATCATTACAAAATAAAGATTTTCTTTAAAGGTGGTGTGGGTGGTGTGTTTGTGAACATGCAGACACACGCACGCGCACATTCATGTGTCTGTCTGTCTGTTATTCTGTCTGTGTCTGTGTGTGCAAGGGAATGGACGGGGGGGGGGGGGGGGGGGGGGGGAGGAGGAGTATTCATGCAGGCGAGATACAGATTGTTCCAGAGACAACGATTCGTCCTCCTCTGTCCTCTGCCGCTCTCTGGGAATCGCCAAAGGTCAGACCTGTCCATTCCTGCATGTCGTCCTCCCCCACCTCTGTCTCTCTGTCTCTCTCTGCCCTTTCTTCCATAGAGCCATGCAAGGCGAAATGATCGAATAATACGACCATACCATTTCACTTTTCGTGTCTTGACTGTTGTCAGAAGATTTTCAAGGAGTCCAATTGCTGCCTCGATTCTTTTACGCTCTTCTTCATGCTGACGTGGTCTTTGTAAAGGATGCTTATTCTGTTGCAGTATCATCTCATTTCAGATGCCATGATTCTTCCCCAGGAGATCTCTGGCTATGATCCACCTTTGACGGAGACCGATGCCACCAATGTGCAGCGTATAAAATTTTCACTTTGTAGCTGAGATGATTCTGTCGATCCAGATGCCAATGGCTTTAAATTCTGAGAGCGCTGTGATGCTTGGGCCATTATAGAGAAGACTTCCACAACATCGATCGACAGAAAACTGATTGATTAATAAAACAAAATGTCCAAGGGAAGCGGATATTTAACAGAATAATGAAAGCATCGTTCATAGGTTTTGAAGTGTGACATCAAGGGGGGGGGGGGGGGGGGGGGGGGGATTTAACTAAAACTGTCATCATCATCACCATTGTCATCGGGCATGAAGGGACAAAAAAAAAAAACACAACTAAAACTGTCTTGGTCATCACCAGTATCATCGTCATGGTCGTTGTACTGAGGACTATGCTTATGGAATGGTTTCAGACTAGCAGTGATCGTGGCCATGGCAGCGTGTGCTGTGGTCGTCCTACTGCTTCTGACCCTGTTAATGTATGCATGCTGCGTGGGTCACAGAGGTCCGAGTCGGCAGGCGTCAGGGCCCGGCATCGAGGATTATGAGTTGTCTGTCATTTACAGCCGGGCCGTCTCTTGTAGTGAAGGTAAGAGGTGAATTCTCTGTGTGTTGTGCGCGCGTGCGTGCGTGTATGTGGTGTGTGTGGTGTGTGTGTGTGTGTGTGTGTGTGGTGTGTGTGTGTGTGTGAACGAATGAGAGAGAGAGAGAGAGCGTGTGTGTGTGTGTGTGTGTGTGTGCTCTCTCTCTCTCTCTCTCTCTCTCTCTCTCTCTCTCTCTCTCTCTCTCTCTCTCTCTCTCTCTCTCTCTCCGTCCCTCCCTCCCCTCTCTCTCTCTCTCTCTCTCTCTCTCTCTCTCTGTTGCGATGTTTAACCTAATCTAGTCATACAATGGGTGAAGTATTCTGAATTTGATTTGAATCCATCTGAACAGAGAGAGAGAGAGAGAGAGAGAGAGAGAGAGAGAGAGAGAGAGAGAGAGAGAGGATTTGTGTGGGGTGTGCGGGCTTTGTTGTACCGAGATCAAAGTACACAAGCAACAGATATGCTCCCCCACCCTCCCCCATCCTTCTCCTGCCCTTTGCCATGCCCCTCCTTCCCCTACCTCTCCTCCCCTTTGGCTTCCTCCCACCCCCACCCCGCCCCCCCCCGCCACACATCCCCCCCCACATTCAACTTCGTATATACAACTGCACATCATGTTTGATATGTACACGCAAGTGTGGGTCAGGAAGGTTGGAAGTTATGTACGAATAACTTTTCAACTAAACACATGTGAGAGGACAAACGTATTGCCACAATAATCAAGGTATCGCTGTGTGTTTTCAAACAGAAAACGGGGAAGTGAGCCGACTTGAAACAGCGGCCCCTGCCCATCTGGTGTCGACAAGGGACGTCATTTGTTACCAACATCACACACCCAGGAAAGGGACACAACCCCACCTCCAGCCTACGAGGATATTTTTATCCTTGCCTTGTCTGAGGCACGTGGGCCTGACATTTCTGAATACTCGATTGGAACGTCTGAAAATAGTGAGAATTCATCAAGCTTGCCTGAAATTCACGAGTACACAACAGGATCACATGCAAGTCATGTAGACTCTGCCGGAGCACCTGGAAATTGTAACACTTGGACAGAATCGTTGAAACGTCAATGACCACTCAGCAGCCACCGATGTCCAGAAAGTCGAGAGGACTCGTCAAGACCACCTCAAACTGATGAGTTCTCGATAGAACCACCTGAAAGTCCTGAGTGCTCAGCACGAGCTCTTGAAAGTTCTGAGTATTCAGCGGGATCTCTCGAAAGTCTTGAGTACTCAGAAGAACATCATGAAAGTCTTGAGTACTTAGCAGGATCTCTTGAAAGTCCTGAGTACTCATCAGGATCTCTTGAAAGTCCTGAGTACTCAGCAGGATCTCTCTCGAAAGTCACGAGTATCCAACAGGATCCTCTGGAAATCCTGAGGATTCAACAGAACCACCTGAAAGCCTTGAGTACTCAGCAAGGCCATCTAAAAACCATGGACACCCAACAGATCTCCATGAGAACATGACGTATTCAGCAGGATCACCTGAAAGTCCTAAGCACACAGAAGGATCATCTGAGAGCTCTAAGCCGAAAACTGAGTTTTCAGTTTGAAAACGGAGTGTCTGAGGGCGGAAAATGAAGCAAAATTTGAAAGAGAGGGTGTTTGTCTGTGTCCTCGGCGGTAACTAACCCCCTCTCTTTTCAAATTCTGAGTTTTCAGCGAAATTTTCTGATTATCTTGAAATTTCACCATCCGATTATCTTGAAATTTCATAAGGTTTCCTTGAACACGTCGTGTATTCAACAGGAACAGATCAAAGTTTCTGTTCTGATCACTCAGCAGGATCATCGGATGGTCCCAAATGTATGGGAGGATTACATCAGTGTCCTGGGTGTTCAGCTGGATCACCTGAAGGTACTGAGTACTCAACACATTACCCAAAAGTTTTGATATTTCAACAGGATCACCTGAAAGTCATGATTTCTCAGCAGGATCACCCGAAAGTCATGATCTCACACCAGGACCATCTGAAAGTCATTATTTCTTACCAGGATCACCTGAAAATCAAAGATTTCTCAGCAGAATCACCCAAAAGTCATGAGCCGGCAACTTTTCAGTCGGCACTACCCAGGCAGAGCCCATAGTGTAACGACGTGTGTGGGTTTGTAAAACGCTTACAGCCTGGTCTCTAGCCGAGATTGGACGCTTTGTAAGTATTCATTATAGTAATTATTATACCAGGATCACCTGAGAGTCATTATTTCTCATCAGGATCGCCTGAAAGTAATCATTTCTTGGCAAGAATTGTCTGGACATCGTGATTTCTCAGCTGGTTTACCTGAAAGTCCTGCTTTCTCAGTTGTATCACCTGAACGTGTTGAGCTTTCAGCGGTGCTGGAAGATCACGATTACTCCACATGATCATCTGAAATTTCTTGTAACTCAGCAGGGTCACCTGTGAGTCGTGACTCTTCAATGCGTTCACCTGAACATGTGAAAGTCATAGTCATTCAACAGCATTACCTGGAAGTCATGATTATTCAACAGGATCACCTCGAAGTCACGAGCATTCAACAGGATTACCTAAAAGTCTTGAGTACTCAATAAGTCACCATGCTTACACAACAGGATCACCTCCATGTCATTGGTATTCAACAGAACCAGTCGAAGAGCAGCACGGGGCAGTTCACCCACCTGTCTGAAGACCTACCTCCTGGTTCTGTAGATCAGTCACCATGTCGTATTGACCTCAATGATTTTCTATCACACTTGATATATACATTTGTCTTTCGAACTCCTTGAGAGACTGTTCTATTCTGGTGTTTGTGCTTATCATTCCCACCACATATCAAAAATGTAATACACATTGAAAGAAAAAAAAAAAAGCTTTTTACGAAATAAATGATCGTGTGTTTGTATTCCTGCATCTGTTTTTTGTCCTGGATGAATCTGCAGCCGTATTTACTCTCCGTGCAATGTACAGCAGCAATGCAGACCACAGAGCGATGCAACAGGATTGACGTGGTATTGCCTTCTGTCTTTAACCAGAAAATGTACTTCAACTCATGTGGAATTTAGCACAATGGAACTGTATTGTACTGGATGGTATCATGTCATCGTCACTAAATTTTTCTTTGTGAGGAGTTTGAACCCTCTCTGATGAGAGAGCATGTCACCATAATTTTTTTTTTTTCTTTTGTCTTTCTTTTCAGAGATACAGAAGGGAGGATAAACGTCTCGGCTGACACGAGATAAACTGTCATTGCGCATATTGCAGGCATACCACACAGTTTCCTATTGATCTGATTGGCTGTATGTCTGGTCCTGTTCCGAGGCTGGCGCACTGTTCACCTCACTTTACCTTTCACACAAAGAAGTTAATGAGCGCGCACATGTGTGTGTGTGTGTGTGTGTGGGGGGGGGGGGGGGGGGGGTCTGTGTGTGTCTGTGTGTGTCTGCGTGAGCGACTCTGTGCATACGCGCGCGCGCGCGCGCGCGCGCGCGCGTGTGTGTGTGTGTGTGTGTGTGTGTGTGTGTGTGCGTGAATGACTCTGTGCGCGCGCGCGCGTGTGTGTATCTATGTGTGTTGAGTGTGTGTGTGTGTGTGTGTGTGTGTGTGTGTGTGATGAGGCACTAAATACAAAACGGAAAAAGGTGTGTGTGTGTGCGTGTGTGTGTGTGTGCGCGCGCGCGCGCGTGTGTGTGTGTATGTGTTTTGTGTGTGTGTGTGTGTGTGTGTGTGTGTGTGTGTGTGTGTGTGTGTGTGTGTGTGTGCAGGTCAGATGTCTGCTAAGGCGGATTCACGAGACCCTGGTCTTGAACCCTGTCATATTTTACCCTGGTCTTAAAGCATTTTATCCATCAGCTGGTAGTCCTGCACACTGTTCTCTCATAGTTTAGCAAAGGCGATTCGAGTGTACACAGACTACGCCGCTCTCAGGGCGGGTCACCTTGAGGAAGCTAGAACTGAAAACGAAGCCAGGAAAAGACTATATTGACATGCAGAAGGCCGACATTGTTGAACAGCAGACACCAAGAAGCTAGCATATGTGGTACCAGGAGCATGAGTGAAAGGGACTCGGACAAAGGTCAATCATAGCAAAGCGAGGAAAGATACTTATCCTCTAACCTCAACATCTTTGGTGTTTGCTTATTTATTTATCTATTCATTCATTCATTTATGTATGTATTCGTGTAATCATATATATGTGTATATATATATATATATATATATATATATATATATATATATATATATATATATATATATATATATATGTTCATGCATCATTTTTTTTTATCTATTTATTCTTTCATTCATTCGTTCATTTTAGTCTGTGTGTCTTTTTCACTTTTTACGTAGACATTCCTGTCAAAGAGGATTCTTTCTGCAGGCTTTCACCGGGGACGACTACGACTAGCTTGTTGCCTTGGTATCTTTCACGTGCGCCAAATACGTTTTGCGCCCAAGTTTTCTGTATATTGCCTCGTCCTGATGATCAATGATCTATCTGGTGACGCTTGCTACGTGTGCAGTGAAAAGAAGCCATCGGGCATGAGTGACTGAATACTGCAAAAATAAGCTTTTTTTTTTTTTCCGCTATGTTAGTTCTGTATTCTACGTTTGAGGTCACTAATTTACAGCTCCGAACTTAAGTACAAAGCCTGGATCTCCAGTACCCGTGTGTTGTGTTTTTCGTATTGTTATGTGGTGTGCTCTGGTGTGATATGCTGTGCTGTGCTGTGCTGTTGTGTGGTGTGCTGTACTGTGGTGTAGTGTGCTGTGGTGTGGTGTGGTGCGCTGTGCTATGCTTTGGTATGCTGTGCTGTGCTGTGGTAGTGTGATGTGGTGTACCGTGGTGTTGTGATGCGTTGCACTGTGTTCTGTCGCATTGTGTTGCGTTGTGTGCGCGTTAAAGTGTCGTTCCATTGAAACACGTTTGCGAGAGACAAAAGTACTAGTTTATAATTAATGCTTCGAAAGAAAAGAAGAAGAAGAAAAAAAAAAATTAACAAACAGCAACACTGTGGCTATTTCGGTCTCTTTGTCCCTTCCATACACCCTCTCTCCCCACACCCGTCCGCCCACCTCTTTCCCACTGTTTCCCACTCCAGCCATCCGCCTTTGGCTTCTGTCTCTGAATGTCAGTCTGTCTGTTTGTCTGTCTCTGTCATTGTCGCTTTCTCTGTCTCTGCCTCTCTCTCTCTCTGTCTCTCTCTCTCTCTCTCTCTCTCTCTCTCTCTCTCTCTCTCTCTCTCACACACACACACACACACACACACACACACACACACACACACACACACACACACACACACACACACCTATTGAGTCAGTTTATGTGTTCACAAAAATCTCAGAGTCCAGTACATTTTTTCTGTAGTTCCAGCGAGGGATGGACTTAGCTGGAGGGAGCTGGGTGGTAAGGTCGGTGGAGAGTTTCACTGGTTCCTGGTCACTTCCACCAAACTGTTTGTTCGCAAACACTAGACCTGGTGTAGATGTCATCATCCAGCGCTTTGTGTGGAACGTCGGACCGTCATCTTCCTGGCTGGTGAGATGGAGGATTTCGTTGATCTCCCAGACCTCTACATCTTCACCTTTCCTGAGTGTCTCTTCATGAACCCATCATTCTCTGTGAATGTTCACCATCACAGAGGTGTTGCCCGGAATATCTTTGTGTGTGTGAATGAAAGGGCAGTAGGCATTGTAAATTCGGACTTTTCTATCTTCGAGGACGACGTCGTCTTCTCCTCTGTCTCAGCCTACTGACTGGTGTCGATCTTTAGCTCCTGTGCTGCAAGTGAGTTGTGCATCAAGATGAGCATCTCTCCCTGGTGGCTCTCCTCACTGTGAAAGCTAAGGCCCCCTACCCTCTTCCTTCAAAGCAATGGTTCACATTAAGGTGTGCATCTCTTCGACACACGAGTTATCAAAGTTCTCTTTCTACTTCCTGTCCGTCAGGTCATGCCGCTTTTTTTCTTCATACCCTGTGCATTCTACAGAGAAAGTGGTATGATCTTGGCAAAAAGTGACTTAATATTTTCAGCAATGTTTGAATGAACCATCATTCGACGTAGCTTTTATCGAGTAAAGATAAAGCAATAACTGTGATTGGACTTACCTGACTGATCCCTCAGGTCTCCTGGTAGTGCAAAGGGTCGCAACTGCTATTCTACATCGTGCTCTGCTCTGGGCCATTCCATTCCGCTAGGACTGTCCATCCAGCTGCCGTCATCTCCGTCTTTACACATCTTCTCTGTGTCTACCTCGGTCAGTCCACTCTTCTTCCCTTGAGGTTCCAGTCCGGTGCTTGTCTCGCCACGTTGTGCCGGTCAGTCCGTGGTGTGGCCGATCCAACCCCAAAACCTCCCACACATTTGATAGAAATCTGGTTGGTTCTCGACGAGAGGCTGGTGTTTGGAATGTCTGCGACCATCTGATGCTCAGAATAGATCGCAGACATTTGTAGACAAAGACCTGGAGCTTGCTGATGGTCTTTGTCACGTTCCAGGTCGTGAACCCCTAGAATAGGACTGACGTGAAGTTTATCTTATAAATCCTGATTATGTTGTGTGTGGATAGTTCTGTGGAATTGCAAATAGGTCAAAGAGTGTTGCAGACTTGTCTGACTTGCTCTTTATATTGTCATCAGTTCTGACATGACCTCGGACTATACCGCCAACAGAGTGATCTTTCTCCCATCTGAGCGGACTGGTTCCTACTGGGGTTTTTTTTTTTTATTGTCCATTACGTCTGTCTTCCTAGGGTTGATTTTCAGACCACTCTTTTCTGCTTATTTTGAGAATCAGTTCAGCTTGTTATACACATTTTGCTGTCTGTGAGAGTGGAGACTCACGCCGTCCAAAATTTTAAGATCTTTCAGCTGCTTTATGAACGCACATTGAATTCCCGTTTTAACCTTCATGGGTTGTTCTGTTTTTATCACGATCATGTCGACAAGTTAAAAACATGAGTAGAGACAGAAGAGAACCACTTAACCCTGTCTCATACCAATCTTGACTTGGAGAGATGTTATCTGGTTGATACTCGACCACAGGCTTCTGTTTGAAATTTCCGTGACACTCCCCTGTCCACAATGGATTGCAAACATCTGTTAAAAAGACCTGTGTTTTCCATCAGGTTGTAAGAGGACAGTTGGACAACTGTTTGGATGATAGTGATGAGTTTGGTTGGGATCCCACATAATGCACCAGTTCCCGATGACCTACGATTCATACTGTCAAACGCCTTCTCTAAGTCGGCAAAGGTCACGAAGAGGGGAGACTGACATTCAATCGACTGTTCTTTGAGAATTCGTAGGGTGTAAATGCAGTCAGGTAATCTTTGACTCGGCGGAAACCAGCTTACTCTGTTCTCAGCTTTGCTTCTGTTGCCTTCTTTAGTCCTCCAGGGTATTTCTGATCGGTACCTTGCTGGTAGTTGAAAGCAGCAGTTTTTGCGTGATGCCTGGACTCTCTCTCTCTCTCTCTCTCTCTCTCTCTGTCTCTCTCTCTCTCTCTCTCTCTCTCTCTCTCCAGAATGTAAGCCAAATATCTTTCCTTCATTCCCGCAAGCAGTTATTTTCTCTGATTCTGAATCTTGCTGAGCAGTTGAGGCAGCATCTTGGCTATGTTGCAAAATCTGACTTGAGTGCCGTAGGTGAAATATCACCTGGATGCTCTGCATTCCCGTACTACAGAGAATCCAGTAGCCCTGGTGATCTCTTTGTTTGAAGGGTTGATGTTTACGTGCAGTATTTCCTCATCCATTAGTGTTACGTGTGGACAGGAGAGACGGGGGATGCCTGGGTTAAGTTTTCCTGAAAGTGACATGCCCCGTGGGGTCTTTGCTCTGCATTTTGACCGTTCCCCCCCTCTCTCTCTCTTTTACTGGCTGAGCTGGTATTGTAATGTTGTCGGACAGTGTCCCTGCGCTGTCTTGAAGACGCTTCAAGTCTTTCTTTCACGGGTTGTGGCCTCTTCGTCTGTCAGCTCATGGATGAAGTTTTTTTTTTTTTTTTTTATCATGTATTTTACTTGGTCTAGTGGCTGGTTTCTCGGTTCTGCATTGTCCTAGCTGATCTCATTATTTCAGTTTTTTTTTTTTCTGTGTGATCACGATCAGGATTCTAATAGATAAACATTTCTGAGAAAATATTAGCTTTGCTATATCGAAATTATCGCTGAAAACGTTAATCACACACACACACACACACACACACACACACACACATATATATATATATATAATATATATATATATATATATATGTGTGTGTGTGTGTGTGTGTGTGTGTGTGTGTGTGTGT
>JADBJO010005286.1:92500-105000 GCA_016801955.1 Conus betulinus
ATCCCCATGGGTGTACCAACCCGTGTTTCATGACTGCAGAGCCCACCGGCGAAAAAAAAAACACCACCCTGCAGCTGTCGATTCTAAAACCACATGAGCGCTTGGTTTTTCCTCACTGCTAAACTGTTTTCCACGCTATTTTTTTCCCTGCTGATTGTTTTGTTTTCCATTGCCAGAGATAATACGAGGCACATGATATTAATGTCATACACAGTCATTTGTGTTTAAAAGTGACAAACCTTACTGTGTAACTTTTGAACATTCATTTCTGAGGCCATGGGACGCTCCATCAATAATGAAACACATGCACACGCAAGTGCGCACGCAAATTACTAATGTTTATAACTGCTTTGAAGTAAAGGTTGTAAGGCAATATCTGTAACCCGTATGGTCAACTATCAAAGTTCTGTCGTGAAAATGATGTCCATTTTAAAATTTGATGGCATACTATGCATAGCTTGTGTAGTAACAAAAGACAAGAACAACAAAATGACAAATAAAAATGATTTACTGTTTAAAATTAGGTACTTCTACAGTGGCTTTGTTATATATGAACACAAGGAGAGGTTTGGGTTCAGACAATATTGTGTGGAAGAAGTGTTGAACAATTTTTTTGTGTCGACTATTTTCCTCGGCTTCACACCCTCAGGGTCAGCCTTCTGTTTCGAAAAAAAAAAAAAAAAAGATATGACGTTTACGTTCTACTCAAACAAGAGAACCAAAATATTTTAGACCTGTTATTTCACGTCCATGGTCATTCCAGCGTCTTGCTCTTTGGCATCTTCTGTTTTAAACTAAACAATTTCTTGGACCAGTTGGCCGAGAGGATTAAGAATAATGATGAAACCACAATCACTCCTGAATCACTATTATTATTATTATATTTGTTGTTGTTGTTGTTCGGATTGTTGTTTTGTCTTTTGTTAATACCCTACACTTTAAGTTATGAAAAAACGTATATTTTAAACATTCTAGGTAAAACCAAACTGTTTTTTTTATGGATGTTAAATCTTATTTCTGAGTTCACAGACCGCCATGTGTCTGCCTGGAAACTGTATCCATACAATACAGTCACGTAGACATTCCGGTCCTTTAAAGTCCTGAAGTATCCAAGAGTGCTTGGTCATCACCTGGCCCCAGTGGCTTTCCAAAAAGTGAAGGGAGAAAAAAAAGAAGAAGAAGAAGAAAGAAGAAGAAGAAGAAGAAGAAGAAGAAGAAAGAAAGAAGAAGAAAGAAGAAGAAGAAGATGATGATGATGATGATGATGAGACAGAGAGAAGAAGAAGAAAGAAGAAGAAGAAGATAATGAGGAGGAGGAGGAGGAGAAGATGATGATGATGATGATGATGATGATGATGATGGTGATGGTGATGATGATGAAGAGAGGGAAGAAGAAGAAGAAAGAAGATGATGATGATGATGATGATGATGATGATAAGAAAGAAAAAGGAGGAGGAGGAGGAGCAGGAGGAGAAGAAAGAAAGAAAGAAAAGAAAAAAAAAAGAAAGAAAGAAAGAAGAAGGAAGGAAGAAGGAAGGAAGTATCTCAAATACACTTCTGTATTCACTGGCTTTTGGTCTGTTATAATTGCCTTACATGATGGTATGTCCTTGCCAGTACCTAATATAAACTGCTTTGTTTTACATGCATTTATATCGCTAGTATTTTCAGTGCGTTCACCGTGACGGTCTCATTAACACTGAAAGCAGTCTTCCAAGCTTAAGGTATCCTCTGAGTTCAAGATGTATGCTATGATCGACTAGCTTCCTGGGTTATTAGAGTACCTGAGAATTCTCAGTCAGTGCAGTTTGGACATACTAAACAGACGAATCGTTTACATGCATACAATTTTCCTTTTTTTTTTTTTTTTGAAATTCTGATATCACACTCTTCTTAGCCACGCATCTTCTTACAGGATGCCACTTACGCAATCATTACGCCATACTTGTATGAACTGTGTTTTTTTCCCCTAATTCATATTCTGTTAGATCTTTTCCCCTCTGTGCAGAACAATGAACATTTTTCTATTTTCAGATTCGATGGAGTTTTTAGCAAAAGGTCTATCCTGTCGTATTGATTTTGCTTCAGAATCGTGTCAGATTTATTCGTCCACTCCTATCTGACATGCAAACACTTTGGAACGGATGTTAAGAATTGAATTGGGTATAGTTGTTTTCTCAAGTCTGATTCAAGAATTCTTGTCTTGATGATCCAAGATCTTGGCGTCTTAAACTGGCATGACGCTATTAATTTAATTCCAGAGGCAAAGATATGCGTTGATATGATCGTCATGTGATATAATGTGCTGAAATCTATTTTCGAACAAAATTACATAATGTTATTTTTCCCCAACAACATGAAAAAAAAACTAGCACAATCTCTTTTACCTCTGAACGTTTCAGTTGGCTATTATTTTGATTTTCATCAATGTGCCACTGTGTCCAAACCAGTCCCTTTACACTACAATGTATTTTTAAAGCCATGAGCTCTAATCTGTGCAGTTAATAAAATCATGATTAACAAACGCTTCTCCCTTAATACAGTAGAGAATCACTGCGTGCGCTGAAGCACTGTCCACTAGGTTCCGTGAGGTCTGACAGCTAGGCTCTAAGGCCTGAGTCTCTGCCAATACTTCCCCCGCCTGTTCTGGAACACTGTCAGTTCATTTCAAAACGAGGTGACTTGGGCGGAAAATGAAGCACATTTTAAAAAAAAGAAACGATATAAGATCCGCTGGACGATATAGTCAAACAGATTACAGGACACAACACAACAAATTTCGACCTCGTGGGTCTTCTTCAGGCAAAATCCAGCAACGTTTAGGACAATGAAAACGAAGAATGAGCAACTACTTATCTTCTCATAATCGGCGCAAAATGGATGTTGGATGAAAAAAAAATGTATGAAAAAATGTTTTCATCAAACACCCATTTAGTTCCGAATATGAGAAGATAAATATTTGCTCGTTATCCGTTTTCATTGTCCTAAATGATGCTTTGTTTTTGCCTGAAGAAGACCCAAGAGGTGGAAATGTAATGTGTCTTGTCCTGTAATCTGTTTGTCTATATCATCTGGCGGAACTAATACCGTTTCTTTTCAAAAACTGTTGGTTCATTTTTAAGTCTTCCGTCCTGTGTCCTTTCCTCGACAGTTTTCCAGGAGGACCGCTTTAACGAGGTCATTGGACCTTGTCACGTGGGCATACACACATAGAACTTTTTTCCCCTCACTGGGAGATCTTCACGTGGTCTTATGTGCTGCTCTGTGATCTGACCCACTTCTTCATCCATTAAAGGAACGGTGCATCCGCAGATTTAATATCTTACAGTAACACCACATCATTTCCATGGCCAGAATTCTTCTGTCCAACCCGGTTTTGAGGGATCGTGTTTCACGTGCAGACATGAATCACTGAACATATTCCAGTGGACACAGGAGCCTGAGCTTGTGTTTCGTGGAGATGTTCCTGTGAATTCATACCGGTTTCGATCCGGACAGGGCCGGTGTTGTCTTTTCTGCCCATGAGAGGATTTCTTGTTTGGGGTCTCTCAATGCCAGTGCAGGTTCCAAGAGTTGAACGGTTCCCAGCTTCTCCCCCCATCGACTGTTACATCAGTATAGACGGTGGTGCTGTGGATGGTCACCAGTTCAGTCTTCTCGGCTCTGAATTCCAGTCTACATCTTGCTGATCTCACCCGGTGTTTGAACAAGCTTGGCGAGTTCTTGGCTTTCTTCTGCCAGGCCATCGATGTCATCAGCAAAGTGAAACATTTTGATGGTTCTTCCTCTAATGCTGTGTAGACGTGATCTTCAAGTGCAGCTTTCTGTCGTAACAGTAATACACTTGCGTGTCTTTCGCGTCATTGAAATAAACACGTGGATATAGGAAATGAAGCAAAACTTAAATGGGAGCAACATCTGCAGGCATAATTTCCTTTCCTGCACAAAGCCTTGCGCATGCTGACTCAGCTATGCTATAAGAGTGTCGCAGTTTCAAAGATATACACGTGAATTTGACATTCCCGGCCCGTTTAATTTTGTTTTTCCTGACCAGCTGCATTTCCAGCACACACAGAGAGATAGAGAGACAGACAGACTGACAGACTTACAGAGAGAGAGAGAGAGAGAGAGAGAGAGAGAGAGAGAGAGGACAAAAATTTAATGAGAGAGAGAGAGAGAGCAGACAGACAGGCAGACAAACTGACAGACTTACAGATAGAGAGAGAGAAAGAGAGGGAGAGAGAGGGGGGAGAGAGAGAGAGAGTGAGTGAGAGAGAGAGGGAGGGAGGGAGCGAATGAAGGAGAGAGAGAGAGAGGACAGACAAACACTTACACACACAAACACAGAGAGAGAGAGAGAGACTGACACTGACACTGACACTGACACTGACATTTTTTATTGCCCGTTTAGCAGTTAAGCCTTTTAGACAAGGGGGTAGGCAAATGCATTCACCGATACAAAAACAAAACAACAGATATTTCATGCGCACATGTACTCACACACACACACACACACACACACACACACACACACACACACACACACACACACACACACACACACACAGTCCACACCTTTCCCTCCGCCTCACCCCGCTATCTTTCTACTATTGCCCCCCCCCAACATCCATACCGCCATAATCACACACACACTTGACCACTAACCCTTCCCTCTCCCTCCCCCTATTCCGCCAGCCCACACACTCTCTCCCCCTGCCCCCCGCCTCCCCAGAACATCCGCACATTGGATCATCCTTATGTTAACCGATATTTTGCTCATTTATCTTTTTTTTCTCACATACATGGCTTCAGCTATGTATTTAGCCACTTCTTTAACAACATGTTCATTTTATTAGATAACACTGAAGCAGCGCTAGCATTATTTTGGTGGAATGAACGAGTATTCAACACACTGCAGCTTTTACGTTTGTCAGCATAAGAAGTGCAATGAAACAAAAAAAATGTTCGTTTTCTAATTCATTTCCGCAAGATGGGCAAATGGTGTAAATCGAATGTTCAGAACTTAAGAACCATTGCTTACAGTTTTTCAGACCACTAACCCTTAACCTAAATCTGGCCAAACTGATTCTGTGTCATTTATTTGCAACTAACGATAGGTACTTTTTCTGCCTGAAAAATGTTTTTGAAGGAACAGAAATATCTATATTTATCGTCATTATCTATTTCTGCATGCCAAGTTTGTTTGAAACAGGAAATAAGTCTGTCTTTGAATTCTGTTATAAAACCATATTCGGAACAAACTCCCTGGTTTAGCCAAACAATACCAAAACCATTTTCAGTCAGAGTCTTTTGTACTTCTGACACCCAATTAAAGTGACCAGATTCGTACTGTAACAAAAGCGTTTCGTAGGCTTGCGCACATATTCTCGACATGGGGAGTCTGACTAGTTTTAAACAGTGTTTGATGCATTTCACAGTAGTTTGTAACGCGTAGAGAATACCTCCCAGTTTCTCCATATATCAGTTTATTTGATGTATGTAAGGATACACTCAGATATCTTTTTTATGGCAAACGTGGACATTTTCAATCTGTTTACTGTCTTGTTCTAATCCCCAGACTTCAGCTGCGTATGTTAGGATAGGCTGAATTTGCGTATCGAAAAGCTTCCAAAATAAATTTATATCAGTAGTGTTTAGTCTTCTGAATGATTTCATAATTTCCATCACTCCTTTTTTTTTTTTTTTGCTTTTCTACAAACATCAGACAGCATTGCTAACACTCAACTTTGTGGTAAAAGCCATCCCTAAGTATTTGTATGAGTTAGTTACCTTTACTTTTCTTCATTTCCATAAAACCATCTTTCTCTGTCACTTAAGTAGCCACCTTTTCTGAAAACCATTACATTTGTTTTGTCAAGATTGACTGTTAACTTTAATCGATCTGCCCCTTCTTAAGACTATTTATTTGATTCTGGAGCCCAGCAACAGAGTCAGATAACAAAAACATCATCCGAAAACAATGATAAGAATATTTCAACTGCACCAGGAATAAGCTGAATACCATGTTTTCCATTGCTTGACAAATCAACAGCCAATTCGTTCATGAAAAAGGAAAATAAGAGCGGGCTAAGTAGACATCCTTGCCCCCCCCCCCCCCCCCCCCCCCCCCCCCCCCCCCCCCCTTGGGCATTAAAAGTAATCAGAATAACAACATTTATCTCGTACACATGCTAATACAGAATCGTAAACACTTCGTATAGCTTGATAAAGTTTTCCTTTCACACCACATTTTCTCAAAACTGCCCATAAAACATTTATGTTCACAGAATCGAACGCCTTTCTGAAGTCCACAAAGGCAACATACTTTTTAGACTTTTTTTTATAAGAAAAACTTTTGTACTAACGCATATAGGGTGAATATATGATCTACGGTACTATAACATGGTCTGAAGCCTGCTTGCTCTTCTATTACTTTTTCCTCTTTCTCTACCCACTTTGAAAGTCTTTTGTTTAAGATATGTGCATACATCTTACTTTCAATACTCGTTAGGACAATGCCACGATAGCTATCTGGCAGGTTTGGATTTCCCTTTTTATATGTTGGAACAACTACAGATTTCAACCAATCATCTGGGAAAACACCAAGGTCAAACAATTTATTGAAATAAATAACTAAGAAATCAATTATTTTTGAATTGGCATGCTTCAGCATCTCACTAATAATTTTGTCGTGCGCGCCCGTGCAGGGTCAGACTGGCTGACCTCGTTGAGGTGACGAGGGGAATCCCCGCCTCTGCTTCCGCATACTTTCTGCTGCCCTCTGCCCTCTTCCTCGCGGTATCGGCGTTGGCCTCGGAAGCTGTTCCTCTGGCATCAGCGTCGGCGCGGTCGTCTCCTGCGGCTGCTGCCTCCGCATAGGTTCTGGGGTCCGGTCGTTTGGGTTCCACAACCAGTCTGTCTCTCTTAAAGTAGGCCACTTTCCCCCTCCTTCCGGGCTTCTGCCACAATACTGGCTTGTTGTTTGGTCAGGTCGTTTGGACACTGCCACACCTTTCGCTTTCAGTCTTTCTCTGAAACCACGGTCTGTGATCACTGCCATCTGCTTCTTCCACGGACTAAACTTGACCACCATTGGTTTTGGGTCGGCCGTCTCTGTTCTCCCTACCCTGTGAGCTCGGGCGATGTCATCGGTGGTCCATTTCATCGGCCCCTCCACACTGTTGAGGGTATCGGCGATCAGTCTGGCACAAGTGTCATAGTTTTTAGACTTGGCCGTCTCAGGCACACCGTAGACGCGAAGGTTATCTCGACGTGAGAAGCCTGCCAGTCTGTTATGATTTTCTTTCAAACAGTCCATTTCACTTTTCATTTTTTCGACACTGGAGGTGAGTTCCCGGAATCCTTTTTCAATTTCGGGACACTGCCTAAACAAATCCCCAACGTCTTCTCTGGTTTCACCTAAGGACGAAGCAATCTCTTGTGTATTCTTTTCAAGGCTGTCACATCGTCTCCCAGTCTCCTCCTCACGTGCTTCTCACCAGTCCAGTGTCGGATCTGATGGCGCCTATATTACTTTCCATGCTGGACAAACAACTGTCAATAGATTCGAACCTCTCACTTTGAAGATTGAGGGTGTCCAGTATCTGTGATGCTATGTCAGAGGAGAAACCTGAGCCTGCGGCGAACTGGGAGGGGGAAGTCATGGAAATCCTGTCACTGCTGGATTCAGTCACTGTATCACTATTGACAGTAGCCTCCTCTGTGCGGCACTCGTTGTCTGTAGGCCCAGGGTTCATTTCCACATTGCCACAGGATAAGAGGTATGCAGCGACAAACACGAACAACACACCCTGCAGTTTGTGCCGTACGGCCACCGCTCTAGTTCGCATTTTCAACACGAACTTGACACGCATCGCCATGAAGTTCAGAAGCGTGCCAAGAAACAGGCCACAACTTGCACGAAATCGCACGTTGTCCACAGGCATGGTCACTGATAGTGTAAAGGGTACGATTCTGCCCAACCTTTGAGAACCGAGAGTTGTGGTGGTTAACCCCTTAAACGCAGGATAGAATCGCAGTGAGGGGCAACCTAGCTGGTAGGTGGAATGCCAGTTAAGAGGCTGGTCACTCAGCAGACAATTTGCCCACGGCTGGTCTGGGCAGATCGGTTTTGAAGAGACAGCCATTGGACTCCAGCCACATCGTAATTGGTGTCGCCTTTGCTGAGGAGCTCTTGAGAGCCTCTGTTTGACCATGACTGGTCTGGATGGTTTGGTCGGGGAGGCTGAGTATAGGCCGGGGGGACAGCCCTGGGAGACGTGGGAGCCGTGTTGGTGTTGTTTTTGCTGAGGTGGACTTGAGATTTTAGGATAGGTAAACATCTTCAGATTGGGTGCTGGATTTTGCCCTAGGTACAGAGTCTGAAGGGTCTGTTTCCTCTGCACTTCTCCAGACCCAGCCACTTACATGGCGGTCGGGCCCCGTTGGTTGTCGGGCCCTAGGGAATAGAATGTTTGTTCAAGAGCAGCCCAGCGAGGCCAGATCTTAGGCACTTTAGACGCTTGTAGTCGTTCTATTGTGACTCAGGCCACAAAAGACTTTCCCGGAAGATCTCGTTCAAAGGGGGTGGAAGGCCTATATACTCCCAGCGTTTCTGGCTCTGGGATCATTTCTTCACTGAGCAGAGTGGGGTGAAGGCTGTGACGCTGGTTCAGGTGTTCGTGAATGTAAAGGTATGTTGATGGTTTTTGCCTTTGGTTTGGCTATGTTTTACCTAGAGTGAGGGCAGATAGAATACTATCTTAGTGAAACAACTTTAGTAAATGGAAGTTAAAAGTTCTATGTTCTTACATTTTGATTGAACAAACTCCAATTTCTTATCAACTGGAAATGTGATATACCAAATTTCCACAGTCAATTATTCAGGTAACTTTGTAACTAAGCAGGTGCTGGCGCTTAATAAGAATGAAATCAGAAACAGTTATTCAGTATTGTCACAGATTTTATGGTGAGTAATCAACAAATCGATGCCAGAAAACATAGATTACAGACGTTGCTGTCTTTTATTGTGATTAGTGGATAAAGTTTAACGCGCACCCTGCAGGTTCCTTGTGTTCGAACACTAGACAAACTGGCTTGTAAGCGTCGCCCTTGTTTGCTGGCGAGACGGATAGGGTTAAGTCACAGTGATGAACCGCGCGGCGGCCTGAGCAAATGGTTAAAATACAGCCAGTGAAGGCTAGTTTGATTATTCCTCTGTGTGTCTGGGTTGCTACCTGTTACAAAGAAGTGTTTTACCTGTTTGTTCGATTGTTTCATTACTTTAGCGACTGAAGGGTTACGTGGTTACTTGGCTGAGTAGTTAGGCAGTTAATTACTTGAATGCTGCTCGGTTGCTTGTGCGCTCTTGTGCCTATTTTGTACGCGAGTAGCCACTGGTCAGTCAGTTGTTTGTTCGGTCGCTGCATCCGTTAGTCTGTGAGTGTTCACTTGTTCAATATATTTACACTCGTGGGTCCATTGCTGGGCTGAAAAGCAACTGCCATTGTTGGGCCAGGGTGTAGGCCTAACAGGTGACACGTGGAGCCACAGCGTGTAGCACGCACTGTCCTGAGGTGTGTGTGTGTGTGTGTGTGTGTGTGTGTGTGCTGGGAAAGGAAGATAGCTTTAGTTGCTGGTTCATGTGCAACATGTGTCCTTTCTGAGTTTCATCATATGTGTGGACACGACACATATGATTTTTTTCCCATACATTTATGTAACTGCTGTTGAAATTTTAGATGTTAATTAACTTCATATATTGTTCATTGCTCCTGCCGTTCGCAATGGGGAGTCCCATTTTGAGTGTGTGTGTGCTTAAATGTATACTCACTTATAATACTGTTCTTCGCTATGAAATCATGATCCATGCTTTTGACCGTATGTAACTCCTGCCGTTAATGTTACGTTAATGAAATAATTATGTTGTTGATCCTGCCGTTCGCAACGGGATCCTTTTTCTTAATGTAAACAGGATATTTATAGGGCGCTTTACCTCGTGAGAGCCCACAGCGCATATTATAGGAAAAAACATAAAATTATAGCTCTAATTCAAAGCGCGCGCGCGCACAAACACACACACACACACACACACACACACACACGCGCGCGCGCGCGTACGCGCACACACACACACACACACACACACACACACACACACACACACACACACACACACACACACACACACACACACCGCACACACACCGCAAAAAAAAAAATCACAGACAGACGAGCGACATCAGCAAACACGTGCACAGTGGTAAGTGAATATCATTCATCAGTCCGAGGAAAAAGATGTGTCTTTAGGGAGGTTTTAAAAGTCTCTAAAGAGTCCGTGATAGGCAGAGAAGAAGGGAGACTATTCCATGTCTTTAGGGAGGTTTTAAAAGTCTCTAAAGAGTCCGTGATAGGCAGAGAAGAAGGGAGACTATTCCATGTCTTTAGGGAGGTTTTAAAAGTCTCTAAAGAGTCCGTGATAGGCAGAGAAGAAGGGGAGACTATTCCATGTCTTTAGGGAGGTTTTAAAAGTCTCTTAAGAGTCCGTGATAGGCAGAGAAGAAGGGAGACTATTCCATGTCTTTAGGGAGGTTTTAAAAGTCTCTTAAGAGTCCGTGATAGGCAGAGAAGAAGGGAGACTATTCCATGTCTTTAGGGAGGTTTTAAAAGTCTCTAAAGAGTCCGTGATAGGCAGCAGAGAAGAAGGGAGACTATTCCATAGAGCAGGTGCCTGGTAAGAGAAAGATCGTTGGCCTGAAGTTTTCAGGGGAGCGGAGGGAAGCCGAAGCAGACAATGATAATGAAATAATGATAATGTTATGATAATGAAATTATTATGTTGTTGATCCTGCCGTTCGCAACGGGGATCCCCTTTGGTTAATGTTATGATATGTTATTGATTGGGAAGATATGTTTTACCTCCTACCGTTCGCAACGGAAAGGCCCCTTTGTGTTGATGTTTGATATTTGTCTTAGCTTAACTTGAATGATTATGTTTTTCTCTGTGTGTTTTTTATATAATACCTCATGTTTATGATTATTGTTGTTTGTGTCTTAATAGGTCGGTGGTTTGGTTATGGTTGGTTCGATCCAACCATGATTTATAATTTTTTAAAAAGAGAGAGAGAGAGGAAACCAACGAGCTGGTGTTGGGTGTTGAAGTTGATGTGTCAACTCGCTCTCTTCCCCATCTCCTACTCCCCTTCTTATCTCCTCATCCAACCACCCCTTACAATAGTCACAATACTGTCATCAGTACACCAGCCGCTAGATGACTGCCAGGTCAGGTTCTGCCAAAAGGCACTAAGTAAAGCGCTAATTAACAAAAACGACTAATTTCCAAGAGAGCTCAGGAAAAAGCGTGTTGTCGCCACAGTGAGATCTTCTCAGCCCCCGAGAGAGAGAGAGAGAGAGAGAGAGAGAGAGAGAGAGAGAGAGAGAGAGAGAGGAGGAAGACTGACTTAGAGAGAGAGAGAGAGAGAGAGAGAGATGGTATATGTCTGCGGGGGCTTTCTGTCGCTAAGAAGCCATTGTCAAGCGGCACGCTAAAAAGTGTGTTCAGTTTTGACAAGAATCTTTCAAGTGAGCATTGTGAGGCTGAGGACAGGGCACTCCAGACTGAGACATCACTTGTTCACAAAATTCTACAATGGCGAGTCTTCAAGTTGCCCATGCGGTACAGCCCCCAATGACAGTGGAACTCTTCCTGCAGGACTGTCCCACACATCATCAAAGGCTAAGAGCAGAGGCCTGGCCTGCCAAAACACTGTCAAGGTAAAAGCTTTATGGATCACTGGAGAGCTTCCACCGTACAGCAGCCTTCATTAAGTGCCTCTGGGGTTCCTGTCCGAGTAAAGGAAGAAGAAGAAGACAGATTCTTTGCTTTAGGTATCCGAGTCGCATACTTTAAAGTATTCACGTCAAAGAGGTGGGTTTCAAACGTTTTTCAAGTCTTCGTGAGAAGAGCAAAAGTTGTTCATGTGTCTCTGTATTTTTTTTTTTCTTTCCTGAGGATGAGGGGATGGGGGGGGGGGAGGGGGCGGGGGGGGGGGGGGGGGGGGGGGGGGGAGTCAGTTTTTTTACTCAGTTGATTCTGCCGAGCGGACTTCTGCCGAGTGGGTTCTTTACTTTCGCCGAAGATTTTATTCTGGGGGTTAAATTTTTAAAAAGAAGGGAAAAAAAAAAGGTTGGTGCTTTTGTCCATCCTAAAATAATGTGTGTGTCACACACTGCATTTGCAACACTCAATCACACACACATCGCATGTTTAGTCCATACGCGCGCATCTACTCCATCATCCAAAGGAGAGAGAGGAGAGAGACAATCATTCACTTTCTTTAGCTCCCTGTACAAATCTGTTAACAGAGCACCAAAAAAAAAAAAAAAAAAAGTTTCACAAAATATACTCAAAATAGTTTTTTGTTTGTTTGGAAATGTTATCCCTCCATTAGTATCCACATGACACCATAGAGGGAGCTTTATTTTAAACAAAAAATCACATA
>JADBJO010005286.1:110000-132500 GCA_016801955.1 Conus betulinus
ACGTGGAGTGCATTAAGAAACAGAGGTGAAGAAGAGGAATTAGAAGTATTTGCATCCTTTGATGATAATAGCTGTCTACATATATCTTTTTTTTTTTTTTTTTTTTTTTAGTTCATAATGGGCCCAAATCCGTTAGCTCCGTTACTGATTGAACTAACCAGGTCTTGAGCGTTTTGGATGCTTTCATGCATACGAGATGAGTAGAGATCTAGCGGACGACTATAACTGAAACAGACAAAACTACGATCTTTTGTCGCCAGTCACAATACCCAATCCACTGCAACAGCACACAGGAGAGGGAGAGACGATGCACCCTTGATGTAATTTCTGAAAGTACCAGAAAGGAGCTGCTGCGGTCATCTTCTTTTCGGACACAGCTACTCGATTTGTAGATATTTTCAATGATAAAAAGCCACTTTTACTGGCACTTGATACGAAACGGGACTCTTGCAGGGTTTGGGTTTGGGTATCGTCAAAGGCTTTACCAAAGTCGATAAAGCTGATCGCCTCTGGCACCTGATATTCCTAGCACTTTCCAGTGACACGCTGGAAGGGGAAGATTTGCTCCTTGCAAGACCAGTTAAATCGTAATCTCACATGCTCATCACAGAGTTTTGCCTGCGCGGCATTATCTGTTTCAGGCCGACCAGGACCAAAAACCATTGCGCAAAAGTAATGTCTGCCGTGGGAGTTTCAAACCCGCGACCTCCTAACTGTCATTCCATGACACTACACACCACAACACTACAGCTTCTTTGTTCCGTTGATGTTACTGTTTTTTTTTTTCAGAAAAAAAAGTAATTAACATAAGTTTGAGACACAAGTCTTCAGCCGAAAAAAAAAAGGATAATAACCACAAGATCCAACTTTGAACTCTAACCTCATGAAATGGGGCAGAGTAAAAGTGAATCCTTGAAAGCCGGAGATTCGCAATTTAGCGTAAGCTGGTGCTTCTCTTCTGTGTTATCACGTTCTTTGTAGCAAACCTTGGTACGTAAGAAGAATATGAAGCACGGACACGAAATTCGGAGGATGAATGATAAAGCAGGAGACAACTAAGGTGAATACAACACACGTCTTGCAGTCTCAACCAATTTGTATACGAACTTAATAAAAAAAAAAAAAAAAAATGTTTTGTGTGTGGGGTTTGAATTGAATATCAAATTACTTGTTGAATTCAATCGTTTTGTGTGCCTGCTTGAATGGTGTGCGTATGTGCGCGTGCGCGCGCGCGCGCGTGCGTGCGTGCGTGCGTGCGTGCGTGTGTGTGTGTGTGTGTGTGTGTGTGTGTGTGTGTGTGTGTGTGTGTGTGTGTGTGACGTGTGAGTGTGTGACGCAGAGCATGGGGGAGGGTGGAACGTTGTCCATCTTCCGCCATGCACGCAACTGTCCATCGTCTTGCAGAGGACGAGGGCCATGTGTTCTGCAGCAGCTCCGATGATCCCCACATCATTTCAGCCTATGGAGGGTGCGTGGTCATCATTTCAGCCTATGGAGGGTGCGCGGTGCATGTCTCACTAGTCTAGATGTCAGTGTGTGTAGGGAGGGTGGGGGTACTGCTGTTCCTTTATTTAAGGGGGCTATTGATGTTGTTGTGTTCGGAAGTTGACAGAGACGCAGAGGTACGTTTGCACCAGTCTTTTTATTCTTTACTTCTGTCTACCTTACTGGCACTGAAGCATTCCTCACGAGCTCAATACGAGATCATTATGTTCGTGTAATAATACATAATTCGAAGAGAACAGTGCTTCGTAATCAAACTTCGATTGTGATCTATTTGCATAGTGGCTGGAAAAGAAATGTTAAGAGTCCAGTTTCGTGTGTCTGGTGAATTCGTCTTCGATGGGGCTTGATTTCTTCTTGTCGCCTCGTGTGTGTTCACAAACTGAAATCATTTTGTTGAAGTTAATAAATCATCACTACATGCTTTGTCGTTGTGATCCTGTTGATGATGGTGTTGGGTTCCCCATTCCCCACCACCCCACCTTTTATTCCTCATCATTTTGTGCTTGTTCTTGTTCTTGTTCTTCTTTGTTCTTCTCTTGTTGTTCTTGTTCTTGTTCGCCTTCTTCTTCGTCATTATTATCGTCATCATCGTCGTCGTCGTCGGCATCGTCGTCGTCAATATCTTCTTCTTCTTTTTCCACCCCCCTCTTCCCCAGTGTTTTGGTATTTACTGGAAATACAGGAGGCGGTATTGCTGTGATGTATGTTTGCTTGGAGTTCCCTGGAGGCAAAAAAGATACATCACTGCAACGTGTTTGTTGTATGTTCCCAGGGGGTATTGGTTGATGTATCATGTACGTTTTGTGCTTACTTGGGACGTGTTAGAGCAGATAAAAGGTGGCGTATGGTTTGCACAGTCTGGAAGTATTGGAGGATGTATAAGGAGATGTATGTTTGTATGCAAAGGAGGTATTGGAGGAGGTATAGGGTCGCACATAGGGATTGGAGGAGGTATAGGGTCACACATATTTCGTTTTAATCGGAGAAAAGTGTAAGGTAAGGTGACGTACGCCTTGCGTCCGTTGGAGATACCGGAGATAGTATTAGGTGACGCATGTTGTGCTCACCGGAAGTTTTGGAGAAAGTAGAAGGTGGCGTTTGTTTTGTATCCACTGAAGGTATTGAAGGAAGTATAAAGTGACGTATGTTTTGTATTCACTGGAGATGTTCGAGGAGGTATAAGATATATATGTTTTATGTTCACCGGAAAAACACTGGAGTAGGTGTAGATGATGTAAACTGGGGTTAACCCGCGGTATTTGAGAAGATAATAGGTGGTGTGTATGTTTGTTTCTGGTTTCATTGGAAGTGGTGTTCATATGACGTGTGTGCTTTCAGGGTTGCACTTGAGATCCTAGAGGACGGGCTGCAACCTGACGTAGTGGTGGTGTGCTGTGGAAGTGGTAGTATGGCGTCTGGCATCGCTACTGCCTTCCATCTGGCCTCCAAGAAACCTGTGCGGGTCTATGCTGTGGAACCTGAGGGAGGTATCAAGTGGGAGTTTGAAACGTACGAGCGGGGCGCGTGCGTGCGTACGTGCGTGCGTGCGTGCGTGCGGGCAGGCGTGCGTGCGGGCCGGCAGTTTCGGGCGAGCTAGCGTGCGTCTGTGCTGGTGTGTGTGTTTAAAACGGTTTATAACTGAACACTTTTCGAAACATCACCTCGCTACTCGCACAGCGGTGGCAATAAAATACCAAGAAATCCACAGAATACGTCACAAATGTAGATCTGTATGGCTTAGCATGCTGCTAGACTGTATTTGCTTGTTTACCTAAAAAGAAAAAGTGTTGAAACTAAATTGTGTAGGTTCTACGAGAAAGAGACAAGAAAGCAGATGTTTTTAAAGCCACATTAAGGTTTAAGCTGTAAGAAAAGATGATCTCTTGACGGAAAGAAACCCAACGAATAATTCAGAGATACCCTGTCAAGTTTAAGCCATAAAAACTGAAAATGAATTCCTGGTAAGACCTTTTCAAACGACTGTACAAGGGTTGAAGTGGGGCCTTCAACACCAGCTGAAACATTTTCCAATAGTGACCGTTATCAAAGCCGAACGAATTATATCTGAAGTAAAGGAGAATAATAAAAAAAAGGCACACTCTTTAAGGCCAGTCAACGAACATTGACAACATTGTCTTCTGCGCATTTGGCTAGCGCTGTGTCTAACCATACACATAAAATGAGTGAATCTGAATGATAGGCGAGTGGCTGAAGGAAAATGAATTCGTCAACATTGAACTTACTCCACCGCAGACCACATCCACCGAAAGATTGACTTGGAAGAGGTAACAGCTCTGATACGATCCCTCGTGGTCGGCCTGGCAATAAACATCATGGCCTGATTTTGAATTAATTATCATGGACCTCGGGATTGAGTTAAAGGTGATTGGAAAGGAAAAAAATCAGCGTGAAAATGCGGTAAAAATTCTCTATAGAATGGCCTAAGCATCAACAACGCTTTCAAAACTCAACACCACCTAGAACAACAGCAGCATGCCTGTACGTTTCAAAGACAGCATGATGCGCACAACACTGGTATCAGCCTTCTTCTGTGCTGGTGAAAGGCGGACACTGGCAACAGATCTGCAAAGACGAATCCAGATTTGGAATGACATGCAACCGCAAAATCCTACGCCTCCCCTACGAAGACCATGTCATTGATGAGGAAGTGCGCAAAAAGAATCGAGGCCGCCATTTGCCCCTTAACGAAAACTGCAATGATGTTTCATGGTATGTTGGCTGCAGGCGCAAGTTGAAAAGAGAGCACGAACAGAGTTTCTGCGCCCCAAACACAAAAGGAACAATCAATTTCTTTTTTTTAAAGAATTGTTAGTGAGCCCGCCAAACAACAGAGAAATTACAAGACAAAACACGATGCGCATCGACCTGCTAGGTCTTCTTCAGGCCAGATAAACAACATTCAAGGCAATGAAAACAAAGAACGAGCAATCACTTATCTTCTCATATTCGGCGCAAGATGGGCGTTGAATCAAAACTCATTCACGTTTTGTGATTTGCTTGTGCCTTCGTTTGGCGGTGCAGTATTTCTGTGTTCGCTCTTGTTATGGAATGGTCACATCTTTCGATCATCAGGTCTTGCATAGCCATCTAGCATAGCGCTGTACAAGAAACAGGAGAGGACACAGAAGGGGCAGAGAGAGAGAGAGAGAGAGAGAGAGAGACCAGAGGTGGGATACCACACAAGATGGACGGGCCTGACCTTTGACGATTCCCAGAGAATAGCAGAGGACAGACAAGGTCGGAGGAGGACTGTCGGTTCTGAGAATGGACGGGCCGGGAAGGACCTTTGAGACGCCCGACGACCTTAGAGTTAAGGAACTGTTGATGAAATGATGATGATGATGATGATGATGATGATGATGATGATCAAATTAGCATTGCCAACCCCTTGGCCACTGTCTGTCCCCAGCGAACGCGATGCAGGAAAGTCTGCGAGTGGGGCATGCTCTCTTCATGGACGTCAAGTCTGTAGCGGCTGGTTTGGCGGTTCCTTTCGTAGGTGGGTATAGGACAGTGAGAATTCCGCTTCTTTCAGGTACCAACCAGAGGACGTTAGGATTTATGGGGCATGGAAGGGCGCGGAAGGTGAAGAGGTTTTACAATGGTGAATAGGATTATTTAGTTGAATTTAAATGGAAACGAGATGATTCGGAGACTGGGTCGTTCAGACATTTGTTTTTCATCTCTCTCTCTCTCTCTCTCTCTCTCTCTCTCTCTCTCTCTCTCTCTCTCTCTCTCTCTCTCTCTCTCTCTCTCTCTCTCTCTCTCTCTCTCTCTCTCTCTCTCTCTCTCGCGCGCACTTCCCTGCACTCCTTTCGCTCCTGCGTCTAGCTCACCCCCCCCCCCCCCCCTCTCTGTCTCTCATTTTACTTTTAAAGTTTGTTTTATTCTTTTGAATAATTCCGTACCTAATTTTTGTTCTAGCCACTTTTACATGCTTTTTTTATTGCCTCTTTTATTTTGTATTGTTGACCCTACTCAGGGCGAGGACTGAATGTAAAAAAAACACATCAGGCTGCTTATCTATTATCCTCGTAAATAAAAATTTTGTCTTGTCTTGTCCTCTCTCTCTCTCTCTCTCTCTCTCTCTCTCACACACACACACACACACACACACACACACACACACACACACACACACCACACACACACACACACACACACACACACACATCTAAAGAACGTTTCTTGAGTTCCGTGAACGAAGTATAAGACCTTTCCAGTTTTTTGGAAGGGTAGACCACCGTATGTGCCGGTAGATAAACGACGACGTGAATCGAAATATGTGTACATTGGCGCATCAGATATATGTGTACATTGGTGCATCAGAAATATGTGTACATTGGTGCATCAGAAGTATGTGTACATTGGTGCATCAGAAATATGTGTACATTGGTGCATCAGAAATGTGTACATTGGTGCATCAGAAATTTCACAGTCGAAGTTTGTCGCCTTAAACTGAGAGGCGGAAGAAGACCTGTGGTGTCATTAGAAGTTGTTGTTTTCCAAAGATGCCCACCCAGAGTTCACCATGTTGTCCTTTCACTGACTTCATGCGTCACTGCGTGCAGTACACGAGGGAGAGAGAGAGAGAGAGAGAGAGAGAGAGAGAGAGAGAGAGAGAGAGAGAGAGAGAGAGACCCCAAACGAAACGAAATTTCGTTTTACGAAGGTAGGCTAATGAGATAAGCAAACATAAATGTCCACACACACACACACACACACACACACACACACACACACACACACACACACACACACACACAGCGAGACAGAAAGGGGGGGGGGAGAGGGAGAGAATGAAATGTGATCATTGGGGGGAAAGAGACAGATACACAGAATGATTGCAAGGGAATATTATTTGATGAACACAATAAGGATTAAGTGATGCTGTAAGCGAATTTTGTCAAAAGATGTGCACGATACTTTCTTTAAAAACAGTAACGCTAGCGTGCATATTAAAGCAAGCTGATATTGCATTCCATAAACGACCACCAGAGTACAACAAACTTAAAAAGATCGATCTTCGGAAGTGGTGTGTTAACCTTGTACACATTGCAAATTCATTTCAGTTCAGTCTGTTTTTTCAAAGACAGGGAGTTACAATCGGATATCATTTGAAGCATAGATATCGCTTTGTTACAAACTTGTTTCCATTTTGAAAGGTGAAATTTGTGAGCGTTTATAATGTGAAAGAGTAAGGGAACACGACTTCAGAAGGATTCATTTCAAAGCTCGTCTATTTAAAGCAAGTGGAAGTATTGAAATACTCCCACTGGTAGAATCCCCGATTCTAGAGGCACATTTAATGTAATATTCAATATGGGCATTAAAAAAAAAACTCACGGCTACGTAGATCTAAACAGTGTTTCATTTTTGAGAGCCAGTATATCTTTCTAGACACATATTACATATGTCTAGAAGAGAGAGAGAGAGAGAGAGAGAGAGAGAGAGAGAGAGAGGAGAGATGAGAGAGAGAGAGAGAGATGGCGGTGGTGGTGACATGCATGTACATGTGTGTGTGTGTGTGTGTGTGTGTGATTTCATGGCTGTTTACACCTTGTAACTTGAAACCAAATACAAAAGAAGCAGTTTCCTGTTTAACTCACGTGTGATTAACACGTGCAACAGTGAATGAAGGAAGCAGAGAGGGCGATGGGGAGACTAGACTGTGCGCGCGCACGTATATGTATGTATGTATGTGTCTGTGTCTGTGTGTGTGTGTGTGTGTGTGTGTGTGTGTGTCTGTCTGTCTGTCTGTCTGTCTGTGTGTATAGGGGAGCGGGGGAAGGGTGCGTTGGACAGTCATGTTTGACCCAAAGATTCCCTCCCTTCACCCTGCACCAGTTATGTCCCTTCCTCTACAGGCAAGCTGTGCTACGCTCACTGCCGGCAGTACGTGGAAGACGTACTTCTGGTGTCCGACCAGGAAATCCTGCAGTGCATGCGCACTCTGCTGGAGCGAGGCATCAAGGCGGAACCCTCGGGCTGCGCTGCCATGGCGGCCATGTTGAACGGGGGCGTGTGCCGGATGTGGAGGGGAAGGAGGTGGTGGTGGTGATCACGGGAGGCAACGTCACTGTGGAGGAAATGAACGTGCTGCTGTCCTCTCCATTGGATGGTTGGGCATGAGTGGAGCTGGTAGCTAGCCAGGTCTGGAGTCCCCCAACAATACATTCCGCTGAAACCCCTCCTTTCTTTAGATTTTTTTTTTCCCGATCAGTCACTCTGCCTGTCTCTTTACCGTGAGCGAGTGTGTCTTTTAATATTCTAGCCGATTCTCTCGGACATCATTCACGTTGCCCTAAGGCGGCCCCGCACACATGAAAGATATCGACTGCGTGGAGACAGGCTTCAGACATGCAGAACTTCGCGTGGACTGTCGGGGACTGGAACAGTCTGCCTCCCGAGGGCATCTCCTCAGCCTCGGTAGGGTGCTTCAAGTCCTGAATCTGACCAGCCAGCGCCCCCATACCAACCCCCCCCCCCCCCCCCCCTCCTCCACTACCACGACCATCCCACCCACAAGTCTCGCCCCTCCCCCACCCCCACCCCCCTACTGCCGGTTTTGCATACCAGCAACCCAGGTTGTGGGACCCCCCCCCCCCCCCCCCCCCCCCCCCCCCCCCCCCCCCCCCCCCCCCCCCCCCCCCCCCCAGCCCCATACCCCCATCCGTCAGTCAAACGGATAACTCAGTTTAGGGGAAAGAAAAAAAAAATACGTTGAGTGTTGTAGGTTATCATCATTCTGCTTTGTTTGTCACGAAGGAGGAGAGAGAAAGGCTTAAAAAATGTTAAATTGACAGACATGGTTTTAGCATGGTTTTAGACAGCGAAGGAGTTGTGAGACTCAGCTTATAACAACTCTCAATGATTTTAATAACTGTCTTAACAACAGACAGCAGATAGATGCATTTTATTAGACTTTTCTAAAGCCTTTGATAAGGTGACCATGAGTGCCTGCTGCTTAAATTAGAACACATCGGCAATGGCAGTTCTTTGCTAAAAAATGGTCTAGATCATTCCTCGCTGGGAGAGTGCAGAAAGTTGTCGTGGAGGGTCTTCATCCCATTGTAAACCAGGCTTGTCAGGTGTACCACAGGGAACTGTTCTGGGGGCCTTTTTTAATTTATATAAATGACATAAGTAGAAAATCTCTCTCCTGGAAACTACTGTAAGGCTTTTTGCAGATGACATCTTAGCATATATAACAACCAGAAGCAAGAATGATACACGCATTCTACAAGAAGATCTAAACGCTTTACAAGAGTGGGAAAGAACTTGGAAAATGGAATTTCATCCCCAGAAGTGCCAAGTGTTGCGTATATGTAATAAACGCTCATCAACTAGATCAGAATATTCTATTCACAATACTATTCTTAAAGAAACCAATGCTGCAAATATTTAGGCGTGATTATAGATATAGTCGTCTCAAATGGAAGAGAACATTACAATTTAGTATGTAAGAAAAAGCAAGCGACATCTTAGCTTTCTTATACGGGAATATCAACGACTGCCCCCAAAAGGTTAAGGACGACTGCTACAAAACACTAGTTAGACCAGTACTGGAATAGAATTTGCTCAGTCTGGGATCCTTACAATCTAAAAGAACATTGATAACCTCGAAAAGATTCAGAAGAGAGCAGCACGGTTCGTAACAGGGAACCATATCAGAGAGAAAGGGAATACTAGGAAGAACATGAGGAAATTAGAATGGAAAAACCTTAGAAGAGAGAAGAGCTTTTATCAAACTTAATACCTTCTTCAAAGGCAGAGCTAAACTAATTGATATCCCAAATGGAACAACTAGTATTGAATAAAAGTAGCGCCCAGGAGTGGCGGTCAATCTTATGCCATACCTACATCAAATATTGACAGCCATTTACATTCATTCATCCTAGTTCTGTAAGGCTGTGGAACTCACTACCGGGTGCCATCAAGATTGACACAAATGCAGTCTCATTTAAAAATCAAATTGATACGACAGTCTTGAGATATGCATATTGACTGACTTTTCTATTTTAACTTCCCCAGATATTTTATGGTTACCTAGGCCTGAACCTGGGCCATTGCTTTTAACTTTCTGAATATCGTGTGCGACTCCTTGTTGCCAAATTTTGCTCCAGAGGCCAGCAGGCTGAGTCGCACTTAATTCTATTTTATTTTATTTTTTTAACATGCGCGCTGGTGACCGCCTCGTTTTTGAGTGAACCAGTCTTTTAGGAAGAAGAAGAACATTAAGGTGTCTGTCACATCAACTGTCACCTAGACATGGAAAGATCCCTGGCAATTCAGCTAGCATCAAAACGATTAAAGGAAGGAAAACCAACCAAGAAAGAAGACAAATAGTGATAAAAAGAGAGACAGAGATCTGTAGCGGAGACAGCGATAAAGAAAATACACAGATCTGGACTGAAACCATTTGTCAAGAAATACACAGATTTTTATTGAAAACGGTGATAAAGAAGAGAACATTTTCTTTAACATAGAATAACACAGACCTTTATTGAAACAATTGATAAAGAAAGACAGATTTGTATTGAAAACAGTGTTTACAAAGAACACAGAATGATTATCAAAGACAGTGATAAAGAAAGACACCTTTGTTGAAAACAGTGAGGAGGAAAAACACACATTTTTATCGATGATATTATTAAAGAAAAACACAGATCTTCATTATTGAAGACTGTAAAAAGAAAAAAGAAAATAAGCAGATCTTTATCAGTGACAGTGTTAAAAAAAAAAGACATACATCTTTATTAAATACATTAATTTTTTTAAAAAGATACAGACCTTTATTGAATACAGAGATAAAGAAAGACGCAGATTTTTTTAGATTGAAAACGGTGATAAAAAAAAACACTTTCATTGAAAACGTAAAAACAAGACACATATCTCTGTTGAAGACAGAGAGAAAAAAGAAAAACACAGATTTCTATTGATAACAGTAATAAAGAAACACAGACTTTTTATTGAATACAGTAATAAAGAAAGGTACAAAATTTTATTGAAGAGATAGAGAAAAAGAAATACACATTTCATTATTGAAAACAGCGATAAGAAAAGATACACATTTTTTTTTTTCAATCTCAAGACAGTAATAAAAAGGACTGATTTTTTTTTTTTAAAAGACGGTGTAAAAACAGACACGGATCGTTACTGAAAACAGTGGGGAAAAAAAGGGACAGATTTTTAGTTATAAAAAAAAGTTATAAAAAAAAAAAAAAAAAAAAAAAAAAAAAAACAAAAACAGACAGAAGTCAATGATGACAAACTCACCGATCATCATTGAAAACAGTGATGAAGAAAGACAGAGATGTTTGTTGAAAACAGCGATAAACTAGGACACAGAATGACACTGGTCTTTATTTTGAAAAAAAAGTAAAGAAAGACAGAGATCTTTCTTGAAGACAGTTGTGGAGGATGACACGCATCTTTATTGAACAAGACAATAAAAAAGAAAGACAGATCTTTATTGAGGACCATGAACAAGAAAAGACAGAGATCTTTATTGAAGACCATGAAAAAGAAAGACACAGATCTTTACTGAAGACCATGAAAAAGAAAGACACAGATCTGTATTGAAGACCATGAACAAGAAAAAGACACAGACCTGTATTGAAGACCATGAACAAAAAGAAAGACATGAACAAAGATCTTTATTGAAGACAACGAAAAAGAAAGACACGAGATCTTTATTGAAGACAACGAAAAAAAGAAAAGAAAGACGCAGATCTTTATTGAAGACCACGAAAAAGAAAGACACAGATCTGTATGGAAGACCATGAACAAGAAAGGCACATCTTTATTGAAGACCATGAAAAAGAAAGACACAGATCTTTATTGAAGACAAGACCATGAAAAAGAAAGACACAGATCTTTACTGAAGACAATGACAAAGAAAGACATACAGATCTTTACTGAAGACAATATTGAAAGAAAAAGACATACAGATCTTTTGAAGACAATGAAGAGAAATGACACAAGAAAGACATGAAAAACAGACACAGATCTGTATGTCTTTCTTTTTCATTGTGTTCAATAAAGGTAGTGAACAAGATAGACGCAAATCTCGATTGAGAACAATGAAAAAGAAACACACAGATCTTTATTGAAGACCTCGTCCAAACCATTCTGACCGAGACCAGGAACTCATGGGAACTCTCGCAAAAAAAACATGCTCACCAGCAATCGGGTCGGTGATAGCCACTGAACGTAAACTTTGGTAACATTCAAAGCAACATGAACCTAGAACTTGCTCTGCCAGACGAGCGGAGACTTGCGAACAGTCAACATATTGAAAACATGTCCAGCTCCAAAGTGGTGTCTTCGCCTGTCCAGCTGCAAAGATGGAGATGATGCTTTTCTGTTTTTGTTTTTTTTTTTTTTTTTTTTTTTTTTTTTTTTTTTGGTGCCAAGTTGGGGTGGGGAAACTGAAACTGAAACTTGAAAAGCAAAAATGGAATTATCGGGCCGCCGAACGAAGAAGAAAGAGAGAGAGAGAGAGAGAGAGAGAGAGAGAGAGAGAGAGAGAGAGAGAGAGAGAAGAAGAAGAAAAAAAGAGAGAGAAGAGAGAACAACAACAACAACAAACAAAGCGGATACTAAGCATACCAACCTGTCGGGGCTTCTTCGAGCAGAACAACGTCCAAAACAATGGAAACAAAGGACGAGTAGTCTCTTCAATCTGTATGCAGCTGTGGGGGCAATAAGTGACAGTTTGTTCGTTCTTTGTTTCCATTGTTTTGAATTTCGTTTGCCCTGCCTCAAGGAAGACCCAACTAGTCGAACGCGTAGTGTATGTTTTGTGACTTGTTTGTTCCTTCCTTTGCTAGCTCGGTAATTCCATTTTCACTTTCTCATTTCTGATTTGATTCTGTGCACAGGTGGTATCCTTCTCTGTGAAACAGACACATATGAATTAAACAGATGGCACATACCTCTTCCTGGGAGCATTTCAAGAATTAGGAAGCTCACTACGAAATTTATGCTTTCTGACTAGGGCTGGGGGGTTCCACAATCTGGATTGTTGGTATGCAAAACTGGCAGTAGGGGGGGGGGGGGGGGGGGGGGACTTGTTGGGTGGGGTGGTGGTGATAGTGGGGGGGAGGGGGAGGGGGGTGTTGGTTGGTCAGATTCGGGACTTGAAGCACTCAACCGAGGCTGAGGAGATAAACTCGGGGTCAGGCTGTTCCAGTCCAGTTGATTTTTTTTTTTCAGTGGTAGATGAACTGTACAGCTTCGGTTTTTCATCCATAAAATGTGACTGCATTTCCCAGATCCAATCAAAACGAATTCTGAAATATATCATTTGTATGTCTTATTGCGATTGATCTTCCCCACATCTTTACATCGATCGAGATGAAATCTAGAATATGTCATTGATTTAATTTTTTTAGCTGTTGTTAACAGCAACAACAACAACAACAACAACAACAACCAAGAGGTGAGAAAACTTGGCGACGTTTGGTTGGAGTTTCGCGGTAAAAAGTATTGCGGTTGGATGTGAGCATTTGGTCGCGGCATGTGTTCGTGTGTGTTGCAGCTTAAATTGTTCTCTTAACTTTTTGCGTAGTTTGATGTGCATGTTTGTGTTTCCTTTTCGTAAATGAGTTAGGAAATACATTTGATTTAGTTTATCTATTAGTCTCAACGATGATAAAGATAATGATAATTTCTTTTTAAAATTGCATGAGCAGCAAACAGCAGCTGGGGGAAACTTAAGCATATTGCTGAGAGCTCCAGAGTTGATCGCTGGTGAGACTGAGAGATCAGATTTGCAGATGACCATTATCTTCATCACATGTGCCAGTGTGGAAGTGTCTTTACTTTTGTGAGCATCTTCATTCGTTATCATTATAATCATCAGTTTAATTGTCTATTCTACAGTGTGCCAAAAACCAATGGGAAAGGTGCCCATCCAAACCCTGTCGAAAATAAATCAAAAACATAGACAGAAATCAAGGCTGTATGCTTCATCTACCACTTGAAAAACAAAAACAGATTTGAGAGAGACACACAGAGAGATATTCAGTGTGTGTGAGAGAGGCATCTTAAAGTCATGTCCACAAGACCTTCATCTCCAATACTGCCACCGTGGTTATGTATCCATCCATCCAGTCTTTGATCCTGCCCATTGTGGACTCCTGGCTATGGGGGTGTGGTGAAGGCATACATTGACTAAACCCACAAGCAGTTAATTAAACAAATTGTGTAGGAGTGTTTTTTGCATGTTGGTGTACATAACTCATTTCACTTTACTGCACCAAGGAGAAACAAAGGAAACAATCAGAGAATGTGTGATAAGCATTTCTTTATTTGGAAAGAAAAAAATACAAGAGATACAAGAATACTTTATTATCTCAATTCCAAGAAATTACAATCATACAGCATTCAATACACAAGATTCAATGATATACGTTAACAAAACCATATTTTGTTTTTGCATACATTCGGTCAACAAAACACCTTTTTTCAAGCAAATGATAAACACATTTTCATGCCATTTTACACTCCAGCTGACAAGAGCTATTTTCTTTCATTAAAATAGTCAAGAATTTCGCTGGACAGCACCGGTGAAATATTCAGACAAACTCATTTGAACATACCTGGACCAACACTCGAGAGAATATCATCCAGAGAGAAGTAATGACTTCCTGAACTGAAGAAAGTGCACTTGGGGTGGGGTGGGGGGGGGGGGTAATTTCTTGTGCCAGAAAAAAATGTCGGTCAGGCGAAGGGGTGGTAGCAATTTCTCGCTCAATGAAGCGCTTAAAAAATCATATTACAAAGTGGATCTGGTGATGAGGGGAGTGATAGAGAGATAGAAAGCTACGAAAAGAAGAGGGGAGTGAATTATTTGAAATTATGCTGCTGTGTGATAAGTGCGGACAGCCAGTGTTTGAAAGAGTTTGAAAACACAAGCGCTGTACATCAAATTGTGTCATGATCTGCTATTCTCAGCTTTTTCTTTCATTTTTATGGTGTAATACTATGTTTTGATCAACAGTAGTAGTAGTGTACTGATCTTTGAGAGAAACTCATGGAAGTTCATTTTCTCTTCAAATGGATTACATGATGATTCCTGGATGATTTGCAAGGTAAGAGTTGAATGTTTTTTTGTCCCCTTCATCTTCTGATTTGATGTTTAAAAAAGAACAGAATGGAATGTAAACAAAGAATGTTTTTAACTTGTCAGACATGTTTTTCAACGCATAGTCGTGTCTACACATTGAAATTAAATGATTCAAAATTACTATGTCTGACTGTTTGAGTGTTTGTTCTTTCCTATGACTCCTGACACAACACTATCAGTTGTTGTCTAGATACCGTAAAAAAAAAAAAAAAAATTAAAAAGTGGCGAATGCGTCAGCAGGGACTGAGCACCGTGTGCAAGCGTGCAGCAGCAGGGAATCGTGCTGTGCGCGCCGCCCTCAGCTAGATGGTATTCATGAAAAAGAGTAGAAAGAGAGTTAGAAATTTGACCCTTCTGGTCAATGATCATCATATTCAGCAGTCTGTGACCATGTTGACAAACATCGCCAAAGGTGGCTTGCTTCGCTGCTGACATTTGTTGCAATGGCAGTTAAAAGTGTTAAAAGTTTTTGGCGGCAGAAACTCCGAATTTCTACTGTACAACTAATTGTACAAAACGTTTATCTCAAGTTTGAAATGGAGGAAATTTTTCCCTTTTGTTCTGTTCTCATGTCATTTGCTTATTTACTGATAATTTCTATACTAACGCTAAAAGGATACTTTCCTTCCGAGGCAAAAAAAAAAAAAGTCCAGCATACATAGTCACACTGCAATTATAGTAATGGAATGGGACTACCATTTAGCTAGATACAGCATGCTAGCAACAAACAATGTGAGGAAGTGGCAAGCAATACATGGTAATAATGGGATAGGATATCAGCAATACATGTACAATGTTTGCTGAAATTCAATAGTCGCCATGACAAAAGCAATTCACAATTTTTACTGGCACACTGAAATCGCATTAAAATTCATCTTTAATCTCAGACACAATGGTAAGCTGTACTGTCCTTTAGAGGAAAAAAAAGACCCGAAAAGAAGAACAAGGAAAATTCAGCCATTAAATAAAAAAACAGCATATTTTAGACATTTCACTTCATTACACTTACACCTTGTTTCATTCCGATGCCCATTATGTTACAGCAAAGAGATGAAGAAAATGAAGTGACTGCCCATCAAAAACGTATTGCAGCAAAGTCTGAAAATTAACATACATGATGACACGTACAAGGTTTACCAAAATGTTTGATATAATTGGAAATCAAGCAATACAAGTCCTCAAAAAAAAAAAAAAAAGTATTACACAGCTCAAAGACAGTATATCAAAAACTTACAAGGTTTCAAATCATCACATATAAACACAATAGTATCAAATGCATTAAACTGGAGGGTGGGAAAGAATGAACGATGTGACTTCCTGAAACCTCAAAATCAACTCTCCCACAACTTTAGCTCCTCACGCAACATGCGATTTACACATATCACACCATTTCACAAAACATTGAGCCTTCCAGCTCTTTGATGCATGAGAACATTTAATAATTCAGCTGGCACCAAATAACACTTTAAATGTTTCTCATCACATGATAACTTGAAGAAAAACCTTCCCAATTTGAAAACCCAGACATGTCAAAAAAACAATACTCATTTACATCCACACACACGCACAGGCATGTGTACACAGGGAAAAACAGGATGACTGAAATCAACCAATGTTAACAGGTATTAATGTCATGTCTTCAGTGCAACGAAGGCTTAAACTATGTAATCATAACACATAACGCTGGGTGAACATTACAATTCATATTATTGACCATTCATAGTGCTGGAACATGGGGATGAAGGGGATGAAGGGGATAGGATAAGACTGACGAGGGGGCAATTTGCTTTTCGACCAAAAGTTTTTCTAATCCTCTAGGATTTCAGTGAACAAATGAAGTGTGTAAAAAGAAAATGCATTTTCCATAAATATAATGGCCAAGTTCCACATAACACCACAGGCTTTATTCTGCAATACATTGTTCTCCCTACTAAAAACTGACCTTACTCCCCCCCTCCCCGACACCTTTAAAGAAAATTTTGAAAATCCATTTCCTTTTTCCACTTGTGATTGCTGAATTAGGGAAATTCCAGAAAAATCCAGGATGCTTGGCAAATAGAGGCGTTACGGCACAGCTGGGCTTTCCCCTTGGAGTCAAGATTGGTTCCGACTCCACAATTCCCAGAATTCCTTTGAATGAGACTATAAACCAAGGTTTCATGTGTGAATGCATGCATAACGTCTTGCACACAGGTAAAATCCCATCACAAACTTTCAGAAGAGAATGCCAGTTTGGCCACTGGAATGGACGACAAGTATACTTACAGCATGCACTGAAAGAATGAAACAATAAATGAAAAAAAAAAAATTAAAAATTGACTGACAAAGACTGAATGATGCAGAAAGTGACTGTACGTCACACCAGCAAGCAGCTCGTCATTCAGCTCTACCAGGTAGGCAGCCTGTTGTGTAAAGGAAAGTGTGGAATGCAAAGCACCTAGAGCTTGGTCTCAAACCAAGGGACAGGTGATCTATAAGTACTGTTAACAATAATAATGATAATGAATCATTGCTGGCCTGCAGTATGATCCTGGAGCAGAGACAGGTGCAGACCATGCTTCAGTCCATCTTGACATCTGCACAGACTTGTTACACACCAGCATCCCACTCCCTTCACTCCTGTCCTACCCTCTTTTTTCCCACTTTGGTCTGGCGGCTTAGGTGTGAAGCCGAATGGACTAGCTATGGACCAAACTCCAGTGTAGTAATACTTTTCACACAGCTACCAACGTTCTGGATTCAAACCCAGGGAATAAAGGGACCGAGATGGGTGAAGAGGGGGATGGGGGGGGGGAAGTTCCACTTTGACTGAAAGCATTTCTAATCCCCTCATGTTTCAGTTGACAAATGCGGGGTTTCAACAGAGAATGCATTTTCCATACACATAACTGCCAATGGGTAACATCACTTGCGCTTTCTTCCGCGACGCTTTATTCATCCCTGTTCAAAAATGACTCTCTCAAACCCCTTGTTTTCAAAAAAATTGTCAAATTCAGGATTTTTTTTCTCTGTAAATATGGGATCTCTGTAAAATTTTCAGAATTCTAAGGAATACTTTGAAAAATCTGGGAATTGCAGATACATTCAGGAAGGCTGGTATCTATGCTCTCAGGAATCTAAAACTGAACCAGAGTTTGAGACAACATGATAATCCATCACCACTCTTTTCTATACATCTTTCCTGAGTGTCATCTCCAATCAGTATATGCCATATGCCATTTCATATTGTATAAAACATGGATAAGATCAAGCATTACACTCTAGTATACCAAAATGTGAAAGAAGGACTCACGACTTAAGTGTGAGCATTCATCAAGAGTAGTAGGCTTGAAGCACCTGCTAGCACTGGCCACAGATAAACATGGCATTCTGCAGGGTTTGAGACTAACTGATACTACCTTTCTATCATCAGTCCTCCCACTGTGGACTTGGTGGCATTTGAAGGAACAGGAGTGTTAGAGTAAATATAGCAAGCGGAAATACATTCTGTCACACTCTTAAAATGGTACACTTTTCCAACTGTCGGCAAACCAATTTACTACATAGCTTAATAATTGGCGTGACCAAACAATTCAGACAAATGGATGGAAAATTAATGCTGGCCTGTCATCTTCCTGTTTATCACAAATGTATTGGTTTGCCGACAGTTGGAAAACTGTACCTAAATGTAACAGTGTTTTAGTGATTAACACAGGAAACAAAATAAATATACATGTTTGTTTCACAAAACACAAAATAAGTTGACATTTTTCTGATGAGAACAAAATGTGAATCCTAATTAATCAATACACACACACAGACACACACACACACACACACACACACACACACACATTCATTCGGTCTCACACACAACAAACACATGCACAGATACACCATTCATTCATTCTTTCCTTCCGAACAAACAATATCATTAACTTTCAGCTTCATCATAGCTGCTGGTTGTTCAATCACTGGTTACAAAACCATAGATGACCAAAATCCTGAAGTAAGAAACACCTCCATTGACAAAACACCATCCACACCTATACCCCCCCTGACAGACAAAAAGCAGCACAAGCCAGCAATTAGTCATTGACTTCATATCTCCACTGTAAAGCTTCAAAATTTCTTCACGATCTCTGACACTGTCAAAACATGCACAATCAGCTGTCCAATGCATGTGTTGAGCTTCACAGTCCGAATCAGTTGGTTAGGGGCGCCATCTGGTGTTCCCGGACAGGAGACCAGTTGTTTCCGTCGCCAGGACGTCTTTGGCTGAGAGAAAAACAATCAGGCAACTAACACAACACATGTTAGTCTATCAGATTTACCACGGTATGGTAAGTACATTAGTCATTAAGGTTTATCAAACAGTAAGAATGGTATTGGAAATGAAATGAGGCAGGGAACAGCAACTTTTTTCCTCCCCACACTTTCGTTTGGTTTCCTTTACTACTCTTCGCTGGCTGCTTCGGGGGTGCTATTGGATTCTTTTTTGCACCCTTGGTGGTGAGAACACCACGGTATTATGGACTGTGGTGTGTCTCTATTTGATGCCGGGAGCGCAGATACAGCCAGCCGTGTCTCCCTGATGAGTTTCCGACCCAGCGGACGAAAGGCCTCGGAGCAGGCAATACAAATATATCTGCCTTTAAAAGGGATTGCGATGGTTCCCTTATGCAGCCAGTGAAGAGTTTTCATATTTTCTTAATTTCATGTTCCCAGTTTTTACATCTTCAACCTCCCTGCCCCCCCCCCCCCCCCCCCGCCCTCCTTAAGTTCAAAGTTCTGCCAAGTCATTACTATGAAGACAATTTAGTTGTTGGCCTGTGCTTGTTTTTCCCCCACTATTAGATTGTCCGTCTTTGTATTTGTCTGACTTTATTAAAGTTTAAAAGGCTATGCCATGTCTTGAAAAAAGTTACTCTGTGTTAGGTTTCCTTATGGAAGCAAAGACTACCCCACTTGTTTATAGTAAGAATGGTAGTCAATAAGATTAACCATAATGGGTAACATTGTAGTTGACTATGTTTACTATGACATCGCCAGATTTTCCAGATTCAAAGTAATCAGCCACACACTCTTCACATAAATTGGAAAAACAAAGACTACTGACTTTTCAACAACAACAAAAAGAAGTACCAGACTCAAAAGAGAGACTATCATTATCTTTTACTATTCCTGTACATCCCACCCCATCCCCACCCTGCTCCTAATCCTAGTTCTCTTTCCCTCCATTCTTCGTTTCCTTTGTGCTCTACTACTTGATGCAGTTTCTTATCAGATTATTCTAGGCTGTACCGATGCTTAAAAAGATGAGACACATTGATAACAAGATTTTATACTTCAGAAACAGGAACAATTTCACAGATGAATTGAGAAGCAGGACATATTAAACTCATTACAATCAGATTAAAAAGATAATAACCAGCAGAACTATTTCCCTTTCTATCTCACTCTCTTTACACCTTTCTCTCTCCCTCCCTGCATCCCTTTATCTCCATTTTTCCCATTTGTTCTGTCCTTCCCCTTCCCTCCTCCCCAACTCTACCCAATGGATGCATCTTGTCATTGCATGTGTTAGCATCTGTGAATTGTTACCTTAACCAATATTTGATTTGTAAAAAACATAACAATAAAACATTACACAATGTGAAGAAAAAAGCTTCCAATCATACTAACAACTTCTGCTTGAAATTCATACATTGCTAACTGAAAAAAAAAGGTCAAATTTTGTATATCAATCAACACACACACACACACACACACACACACACACACACACACACACACACACACACACAACGCACACACACACACACACACACACACACACACACACACACACACACACACACACACACACACACACACACACACATATGCACACACACACAAAGCTTAGACATATCAAATCATGATGAGTGTCCTCCTGCCGACAATGGAGGTCACACTGAGGCAACAAGCAAGTTATCAAGTTACAATCAAAACTATGTACATGTTAAAATGCCAAGACTAAAAATCAAACTGAGTAAAAATTGAAATAAAGTCAAGTGCTGAAACTAAAACACTGATCTAGAACAAAGTGTTTCACCATACACACACACACACACACACACACACACACACACACACACACACACATGATATACCGCTCAAAAATAAGAGAGAAAGTGAAAGTCGCAGAAAGACAAGACTGGGGCACTGGAACTTACAGCGTTCTTTGAGACCTTTGCCAAAGTTTCTGTAGACCACCACCAATTCCACCATCAGCATCCCCCCACACCAGCAGAGCGATCGCCGCTGCATCACATCAAATCAACATGTGAGCAACATCACATAAACATCCCATCAACATGTTCAACAATGTGAAACTCCACATCATCAGTATCAATCAGGGCTGAAATGTACTGTTTGCCAGCTTGCAAACTGCACGAAAAACCTGCATCGGTGAATTTTCTTTACAGTGTAACTTGTCTGGTTAGCAACCTGAAAATTTCCCATAAGGGATACCGAATCAGGACACTGTACAAAGACACATGCAAACACACACACATAGACACACAGATGCAGGCACACACCAAGCAAATCAGACATGAAAAAGATCACTGGTAAGCTTCATGTCATCTTTCACGACCAAATGCTGTGCCCACATGATGAATTATGCATGATTTGCTTTATCCCCTGACATCTGCATAGCCGCCAACCCTCTGGAGTCAAAATTCAGGAACCAGCAGTAAAAAGGGGTGGATGGGCTGAAGAAGAGGCAGTTCAGCTTTTGACTGGAAGCATTTCTAACTCTCTAATATTTCAGTTTACATATGTTGGCTTTAGAAAGAAAATGTGTTTCCATGCATATTGTGGCCAACATCCTAACAACATCATTTGAGTTTTATTCTGTGATACTTTATCATTCCTAATAGAAAAAGCAAAAAAAAACAACACTCCATATTTTCAAACCAAAATTTGAAATTCTGGAATTTTTTTCTTCATGGAATTCAGGATTTTCAGAAAAAAAAAAAAGATTCTGACTCAGGGAAATCCCATAAAAATTCAGGAGGATTGACAGCTATGCATACACTGTTTTCAAAGCAACGGTTCAACTTACCTGAAGAAACTGTCAGGCAACTCAGCTTGCAAGTTTGGAGTCTGCTTGGCTCCTGGATCTGGTTCGCTAAATCTCACACTGCATCATCACTCAAAAAGCATGCCTGTTGTACACACACTAATACAAAGGGTCCCCCACCACCACCACCCCCCCCCCCAACACACAGGCATCCTGAAAATGTTGTTTGGGACAGGAAAATTCCACAAAACATTGGGAGGCTGGACCCCATGGTTTCCTGGTGCTTGTGAAGGTACTCACCTGCGCCAACAGAGAGTAGGTAACGATGGTTCTGGGCTCTGTATCCCCGGCAATTTCTTGGTAGACCTGATGACACATTGGACACAATGGCATCATGGTGTATTCATCAAAAACCTGATACCTTCGTACATAAATATCCAGCTGCAAACAGCACATGCTTTGAGACCTATTGTTGCTGACCAAATGCACCCAGTCAAAACCTGAACTCAACAGATGTAAAAGGGCTTACTGATAAACGATGCATTCATACTTTCATATAACAAATTCTTATATAAAATGGTTCTATTCAACCAATATATCCACACAAATTCTCCCCTTATCTGCATGCTTCGAAATGTCAAGAATTAACAGCAAGATTCTTTTAACAATATGACTGCATCAGCACATCCAGCACACTAAATTCATCCCAGTTCTACTTTTCCTACCTCAAACCACTTGTATGTGTAGTAGGCAGGTTTGATGAAGCCAAGGACAAGAAATGCTATCGCCC
>JADBJO010005286.1:137500-145000 GCA_016801955.1 Conus betulinus
CATTAACCACTGAAGTAACATTGGAATAAGACGAGCTTCAGATGAAATCAAAGTGGATGATCTTAGTAAATAACTCTGACTCTAAAAGTGTCAATACAAAAGCCACACAAATTGACGTTGCAGAAAATATATTTGACTATGATGCCGTCCAGTTTTATTTGCATTTTATTACATATGTAATGGGTCCTAAAGACAAGCACTGGTGAAATGATGTTGGATCTGTTCAGCCTCCATTCACTAAGGAACCATACGTCACTGGATGATTCAATCACAATGAAAATGTATTACAGGGTGATATATATTTCTGTAGATGTGTGTGTCCTTACATGCTGATCCAGAGATATGACAGTTTGCACCGAGTAAAGCAGCCCCAAACTTCACACTGAACAGCCAACTCATGCCTGGCTGTGAAGGGTACACTGTCACAGTTAATGTGTGCAAGGATGGGTTTATGTGCTAAAAGTGATCTGATATTATCTAAGCATTGTTTTTTTTTGGGGGGGATTTTTTTTTTTTGTTTGTTTGTTTGTTTTTACTAAACACACACAAAACTGGAAAGTTTGTATCTGCACATTTCTGTGAAAAGAAAGGTCTAAAGAAAATTGTTTTTTGGTCAATACTGCACACTCTCACTCACTTTCATGCATACCAACTTCTAAAATGACACAAAATACAGTACTTTTTTTTTTTTTCTTTAAAACACGGTCTTTTCTCCTAGAGTGTCACAATATGTTATCTGAATGAAAACATTTGGTACTGAAATTTTTGGGCCTCCACTTGTCTTGCTAAACCAGCAATAACCTGCACACACACACACACACACACACACACACACACACACACACACACACTCACACACACACACACACACACACACACACACATCCACACTGGGCCTCACCCTGCAGGTATTGTGAAGCACCCACAATGCGGAACTCCAAGAAGCCAAAGTCTCTGGAGACCAGTCCAGCAATGAGGATGTTGGGAGGGGCCAAGACGCACGCCAAGATGAGACGAACCTGTACCAAACAGTTCAAACTCTTTTAGCTGGCCCATTTCAAAGTACTATGGTATCTGTGATAAGAATGACAGTATTACCACGGCTAAAAAGAAAAAAAAAAAAGAATATGTATAAATACATATATATACTTTTCTTTTATTAAGCTTGTGCCATGATTGTGCTGTGCAGCCTTCTTTCACTCTAATGCACACACATCCACTCAGGCAGATTCACGTGAACATATACCCACGGCTTTCTCCCAAAATTTCAGGTGCTGAAATAGAGGCTCTGTTGGTTTGATTACCAGCCTTCAATTTGGAAGGCTGAAAATCTGAACCCCAGACCCATAACCTAAAAAACTGGCATTTTGTCATTCTGATGGTTTCAGTGTAAAGATTTCCAGTTCCCTCCCCTGTTCTATTGGGATGGCTGTCCTATTGGCTGTTTTTATCTGAGGTACTGTTGATGGTACAGACACATCATAACCATATAAATCAAACAAATCACATGTTCCAGGAGGAGCATTTAAAATCATATAAATCAAACAGATCACATGTTTCCAGGAGCATTTAAAGTCATATAAATCAAACAGATCACATGTTACAGGAGCATTTAAAATCAATTTGAGATCAAGCATCAAACCTGTCCAGTAACTGCCTTATAACCTCTGCAAGTGAAGTACTAGATTTGTATAAATGATTGCCGTATATTGTTCCCGTAGACACTTGGGGGAAAATCATATACATTCTGAACAGACGTCTCAAGAGCCTCTACCTCAGTGTTTCTTTCATGAACAGGAAAGTGATTCATGTCCTCCCTGCACTAATGTCACTGTCTTGTTTACATGTGTGCACTATGTGGAGATGTTTTTGACTAACAGATACACGTTCCGCCCCATCACCATCTTGTTTATCTGAACAGTGGATCGATTAGAGGAGCGTTAAACCTGAATGAACCACCTCTGTTCCAATACACTCCTGATTCTTCATTAAGTGAGCATATAGCAACATGTTGTGACAGAATAGTTTGGCCTGAATCAAAAGCCACCTCTGCCCAATACACCCCTAACCTGCAGATATAGTGATGTTTGCAGCTCTGTGACTAACCAGTTCGGCCTGATTAACCACCTCTGCCCCAATACACCCCTGACCCTGCATGCAGCGCCATCTTGTGACTGACCAGTTTGATGGTGGTGCGATGGGAGGGGTTGAAGACAGCGTACTCCAGTACGCAATACATCAGCACCACCAGGATGGCGGCCATGAAAGCATACAGCTCGTACACACGCTCCCTCAGCACGCCATGCACCACGTAGAACATGCAGAAAGCTGCAACAAAGCAGTTAATGTGCCCTTGATTTGTATTTTGACCGTCATCCTCAGCACACCATGCAACGCAAAGAACACACAGAATGTTGCAAAGGAGAAGCTAATAAAACCATTCATGTTTGTGTTTGAACTATCTACTTAACACACAATACACCACACAGAACATACAAACTGCTGCAACAGAAGAGTTAATATAATCAACAAACAATGCACCACATAGAACATACAAACTGCTGCAACAGAAGCGTTGATATAATCACTTACTTTAGTTTTGACCATCAGCCTCAACATACCATGCAACACAGAGATACATACAGAATGCTGCATAAAGTTTGTATTCTAACTATCCACCAGAGCTCACCTTGCTCCACGTGGAACATACACAATGCCAACAACTGAGGAGTCGATGACACTGTTGATGACTGTATTTCAACCATCTTCCTCAACACACTGTGCACCACTCAGCACAAATACATAGCTGCCAACCTTTTGGAATCAAAATTCTGGAACCAGGGATGAAGGAGGTGGGTGGAATGAAGATGGGGCAGTTCATCTTCTGACTAAAAATATTTCTTATTTTTCTTCTTTCTTCTTCTGCATATACTCCTGCAGACACTCCCTGTGTACACAGGCAGGTATTAATCCCATCTGCTCAACAAAGGGAGTGGAGTTTTGTGTGTATGACTGTTTCTTATCCCACCAATAAGGCAGCCATACTCCATCTTTGGGGAAGGTGCATGCTATGTGTAACATGTCATCCATACCAACGGCCAAACTGGCCTTCTCTTCTGAAAGTTGGTGATGGGATTTTATGTGTGCGCAAGATGATGTGCGTGCATTCACACACAGAACCTCAGTTTATAGTCTCATTTGAAGGACTGTATGGGAAATGGAGTCAGAACCAATGTTAATGCTGAGGGAGAAATCCCCCTGTACCGAAACGTCCTGGCGGAGATTTGAACCTGCAACCCTTGGATTACAAGTCTGGCGCTCTACCAACTGAGCTATTCCAACTCAACCCCCCCCCCCCCCCCCCCCCCCCCCCCCTACCCACTGGACCTCTACTAACTGAGCTATTCCACCCCCCCCCCCCCCCCCCCCAACCCCCCCCCCCCCCCCCCCCCCCCCCCCCCCCCCCCTCTAATCTTGTTGCATTTCAGATGACAAATGTGGGATTTGAAAAACAAAATGCATTTTCCATACGACATCAGTTGAGTTTTATTCTGCTTTGTCATCTCTATTCAAAACTGACACCCCCTCCCCACACCCCACACGCCACATTTTCAACAATAATTGTTAAATTCCAGATCCAGAAGGGTTGGCAGCTATGCAAACAGAATGCTACAATACAGAAGTTCATGACACTGTTAATGTTTTTGTTTTTTATCATTTATCACAAGACACTATGCACCATGTTGACCGTACAGAATGCTGTTTGAGAAGAGTGGATTGCACCATTCAATGTTCATGTATCAACAATCTGCCTCAACACGCTATGCACCACCCAGAACATACACAATGCTGCGAGAGAGGTGTGAAATAAAACTGTTTATGATTTATTTTTGCTACATTCCACTCAGTGGTCTGTAGTAGTCCCAGGATTACTATTCTGTCATCTCATTGCATGACATCAGCGGCGGAATGCTTCAATAACAACAGAGTTTTGGCCATACCTGCATTGACCAGCAGAAGAATGGTGAAGGCAAAGTCAGGTGATGTGGGGTCATCCTCTACCACCTGTACCAGTCGCACTGTGGTCAGTGCCCCTGCCGCACAGATGTTGACCATGGAGATGACCACAACACCCACTCCTGGGTCTTCAGACCTGCCACTGTCTTTGTCTGCAAAAACGGAGACAACATGCAAGTTAGTGTACTTCAATCCACGGCTGATTGTTTTTTAGACACTCAGAATTTGCCTCTCTCATTCAAATCTGTTTCCTTTCTTCCTTCTGCGTGGTCACTACATTCACAGCAGACAGTTCTGTCCTTCCAGCCCTGGAGCTGTTTCTCCTGTCCTGCACTCAGCTGTCTTCGCTCAGAGCATTTTCTGCACACAGGATGCATGCTGTGTGTATATGTGTCATCCACCACCATCTGTCTACAGAGCCTACTCTTCTGAAGGATGGTATGGAATTTAATGTTTGCACAAGGTATTATGTGTGTGTTCATACACAGAATCTGTTTACTTCCAGGGAGTGGAGTGGAGTAGAACCAATATCAACTAGGGAAAACTCCCCTGCACCGAAACTCCTGGTGAAGACTCAACCATTGACCCAGTTTCACTAGAATCACAGGTCCGACATTCTACCGACTAGCTATTCCAGCCCCCCTGTTTATTCTTCTTTTAGGAGGATGTGGAAAAAAGCTAGCTCACAAAAAGTGAACAGAGTTCCAAGCTAATAAGATGTGCATCAGTATCCATATATCTGCATAACATTATTAGCAATCAGCAATTCTGTCAGTCTTTCCCAGTTTCGGCCAACTTAGATTTGATCAGATTTTGAGACTGTGTGGGGGAAGGGAAGAGAGGGAAAGTGGCAATATTCTTCCGACATTATTTTCATTTATGACTGATTGGATGATAAAACTGATGTGAGAGAGAGAGAGAGAGAGAGAGAGAGAGAGAGAGAGAGAGAGAGAGCACTTTGCTCCCACAGCATTTCTGTCAGCAAAGCTGATAGACATCACTGAAGATTTATCTGCACGCAATGACAGTGCATACCTTTCCTAAGGCTGTGGTCCACGTCGGTTTCGGTACGTCTGTAATACCATACTTGGAGTAATCGGTCGATGTTTGCAACGGATCCCCATTAGCAGTGTTACTGTTAGTGTTATCCGAAGCATCGGTGTCAGTCTCTTCAATCGACGCCATGGTTCTCACGATCCGCCCTCCACTGCCTCACTCGGATGCTAGCTCAGCCCCGTGAGAGAGTGTCTGTGTCAACTTCACATCTCCGCTCACATGCTTTGTACACAACTCTGGGCATTGTATTGTTTCGCCCACACAGAAAACGTGATCATCACTCTTTTCCTACTGTCATGTGACTTTGAGTGTTTATCCGCTAATTTTAGCAACGGGATCTAAAATACGGTTTGGACTTTGGAACGGTCGACGTCTTAGCAGACAACAGGTTTTCTTGTCCGAAACAATGGATTTTTTTTTTTTCTTTTTTTTCTTTTTATTATTTTTTTTTTAATAATCAGCACGAAAGATATAGAACAAATATGTATGTCCAATACGATGGCAAGAAAAAGGTTGCTGACGTCCGGATTATAACAAATTTCTCAAGACAGATAAAAACTGCTTCAGAAGCTGAGGAGAAAGCACTAGAGAAGCTATGGGAAGACTGTGAGCACACGGTGCTCTCAGCAGAGCAAGAAGGAGAAGAAGTGAAAGAAATAAACCCAAGATGTTTCTTCCAAGATTCCGTCCAGTTCACCAATAAACTATTGGAGCAGCCAAAGCTAGGGTCACTCACAGCAGATAAAGAATTTCTTGAGCAGCATCTCAGGGTAACCTATTACGACCCTCACAGCAAAGCACAACTTGAAATCGATGGATTGGTACAGCCTGCGGTACCAGAGCCAAGTTCAATGACAAGCCACCAATTCTGGATAAAGTAAGGAAATGTTTAAGAAAGCCAACATCTGATCTTTTCCTGGACTAATAGAACACTCTAATGTTTTGTAAGAATTGTCCCAAAGACCTTGAGCTCCACAAACTAACTAGATCAAAATGGAGGAAATTTAAGATCAGCGAACAATGAATGATAGCTGACTGGTGTATTCATTCCCTAAGCCATCGAGCAAAACTCAAAGGACATCAACCTCTTCTGGCCAATATCACATTTTATCATTTAGGGAAATTTTGTAATGGCACTAAGGCTGATTAGATACAGAAAAATGAATACTTGGATTTGTCAGTCCAGAAAAGAGGCATCCTGGGAGTATCTGGCTGTGAACAATATGCCACTATCATTTGGGAAACAATCTAAAGAGCGAAAACAAAGGACCTCGACGTGGAGTGGTTCAAACTGGTAAATGCATATGGATCAGTTCCACATAAGATGATTCAACTGACCCTCGAGATGCGTTATGTCGTTATGTCCTGAGGCGGAACCTGAGGGTAGCGAACCAGGCAACCAAGACCAATGCCTACAAGACCCTAGTTCGCCCCCACCTCGAATACTGCAGTACAGTCTGGAACCCATACACCGCAGACAAAACTAAGCAGATAGAAGCAGTACAGAGGAGAGCAGCCAGATACGTCACAACCGCTACGACTACACCTGTAGCGTTACTGGTCTGCTCACTGAACTCAAATGGGAATCCCTAGAGTCCAGGAGGACGAAAGCCCAACTCACAATGTTCTACAAGTCTGTGAACAACCTTGTGGACATTCCCCCAGAGGAGTACCTGACACCAGCATCCTCCAGAACAAGAGCTAACCATTCCAAGAAATTCCGCCACCTCAGATCAAAAACCGACGTCCTGAAGTATAGCTTTCTTTCACCGCACCATCCCAGTTTGGAATTCTCTTCCTGCAGCCGCAGCCGAGGCCCCTCTCTGGTACATTTCAGGAGGGAGCTCAGCAAACTCCACTTTTAAAATACAGCCATTGTATGTGTGTCGGGTGGAAGTGTGTATGAATGGTTGGTGGGCCTGGACTAGCCTAATGCTTGTTCTGGGGCAGGATAGGGAGCGGGGTAACCCCTCTTGAAAAGGTGAACGTGGGTAGCCTTCCTGCAGCTCCACACTTAGTTTTTTTTTTTTTTTTTTTTTTTTTTTTTAAGGCTAGCTGGTAGGTAAGTTAGGGGGGGAGGGGTGTGGTATGAATGAGAGACTGGATCAATCTGGATGTTGGTATAGCAATCGAAAATGCGATTTCTCCAAATGCTGTTTGCGTTGACAATGGAGATCCTCTTGCACACAGCTATGAGCCACACGGGTTCAGCAGACTTCAGTCGGAAATTGACACTAAACGCCCTTTCTAAAATCCTCATGGATGACACAACAGTCCTTACTACCAAAGAATATGGAATACACAAAATCTGAAGCAGTTAGAAAGGTTAGTCAGTCGAGGATGAGTTTAAAACCATAGAAATCACAAAGTCCTTCTGTGCAAAAAGGTAAAATAGCTGAAATATGTGGAGATAAGATATTGTTCGTT